>QYTT01094500.1:358-13160 GCA_006980735.1 Dasypogon diadema
AATAATTTTTGAAGACACCTAAGAGTTGGGACAAAAAATTATTGCGCCTACTCTTGCCAAAATAATAACTACTACTTTGCACGTTTTTCAAAGTATTTGTATAGACTCACACCACTTTAAAATTGGCCACGGAAATTTTGCCTGAGTTCCACTCCATACCTACATGCTCGAAGGTAGTGGTATAGAAATATCGAATAGGATTGGAATCGCTAAAGCTCGATTTTAAATAATCGAAACGCATGAAACAGAACAACCGCCAGTGGCAGCGGCTCGAAATTGCTTGGCTTAGCCAAAATTTTTTTTATACTCTATTAGCTGTGCCAAAACCCCCGGGACTATAAAACACAAGCCGCGAAGCAGAAATTGCAACTCACACATGAACTGCTTTTTATGAACGTTTGGCTGTGCAAATGCTCGTACTGTTAGAAATTAATCATAGAGTAAGTTCCTTCTTAAAAAATCTTTGGACAATATTTTTAACTTGAATAAAAAGCATTAACGATATCTTGAAATCTCATAAAAAGAACCCTGCACTGCATGTTAAGCTGTCACCCCCAAGAAATGCTGCAGCAGTACTGCACTGCACGGTATTATAAGCTGTGTTTTTTTGCACAAGATCCATACAGATCTCAAGATCGGGATCTCACTTAAGCACGTAACTGCAACAACAACACAAGATCCCGACCTTTATACAGATCTTGGATCTGGAAATTAGTACTCATTTTCATATGTAGGTGCATTATTCTAGTCTTAGATGTTGGTACAACTTGTTGTCAAACTCAAAGAGTGGTCTTAAAAGTGAGCAGGCATGTATAATACAAGATTGCAAGGAATAAAAAAACAAGTAAAATTTACACGTATGAAATATTGCAACTTATTACCTACAGCATAATAACATTTACCAGCTGCCAACTTGATAATGATTATCGGTACTGCCAACGTATAAAACTAGTTCTAATAAGATCCCGATGGTTTTTTACGTACAGATCTGGATTTTGTAGCAAAAAAACACAGCTATAATCTGACGAACGACGGCAGACGAACTTCAAAATTGTGTTTCTAGCCTCAAGTTTTTGATGTATAACGTATCGTTAATAAGTGCCTATCCAAGCAGAATAAAGAAGAAGATTACGGACGGACTTGGAGGAATTGTCATTAGTGTCACTAGTAGCAGGAGCCGTCGGAGTCGGAGTCAGGAAATTTGGACAGTGGTGCTGAATTTTCCAAAATATTAAGAGGATTTTAAAATGTCCGACGAATACGAAGTTGTAGCCAAGGGGAAGCTAAAATTGAAAAATGATTCTGGAATAAAAAAGAAAAAGAAGAAGAAGGACAAGGAACATGACAGAGAAAAAGTTCAGAAAACTTTGCAGGAATCACCACAAACAGTGCAAAGTACTAAACAGAGTGGACGGAAATTAACACAAGCAGAGCTTGCATTCAAACAAATGCAAGAGAAGATGGTAAGAACTAATACTTTGAGTATTTGCCTGCAGCTTTAGCAACTTATCATCGTTTCTGTTTCAGCAAAAGAAGAGAATCCTTGAAAAGGCTTCGATGACCCATAAGCAGCGAGTGGAAAAATTTAATGAACATTTGGATGGTCTGACAGAGCATTTTGATATTCCCAAAGTTTCTTGGACTAAATAAGAATCTTTTTTTTGTTTCTACCTGGAGAATTAATTTTAAGTTATTAGAATAAATGTCTTATTTAAGCTGGCACTTTTGTTCAGTTATTCTCTTTTTCATGATCTTTAATCTGTCTTGGTAGCGTAATTTTGATTTAATTTACCAGGCATTCTGGTAACTGATGGGCGGTAGTAGTCATTATTACAGTGATGTATCTTTGTGATAATTACTACCCATGAGAATGAATGAATCTTGCCCATTTCTTCTAACTTCTTGTCTGCTAGTTCCCAAAAGTGAGCCTTAATATGTTCTTCCTTTGCTTACTTCGTACTTTTAACCTCCGCCTCGTGCATACAGTGTCTATAGAAATCGTTGAAAAGGGCATCTGTTCGTTCCGCATGCTTACCAAATAGGCAGGGTCCAAGCACGATGCCTGTAAAATACTCACGTTTAAGAGCCACCTCCTAATAGAATGAAACTATTCTTTCGAGACAAATTTTTGGTTACAGCTGTCCTGAGATTTCGTAAGTAGTTCGTCTCGTTCATTTGTCGTTAGCTATTATAATAGTCTGTCGATCAGTCCCTTTCTTTGTTGATTTAAGTGGTCTGCGGGTCTGCCCATAGCCTGTAGGAAGTTGATCCAAAAAGCCGTTTGCATATCCATAAGGTGGGATGATCGGACAACAGTAATATATAAAAAACAGCGAATAACATACAAAAACGCATTTTTAGTGAAGCAAATATTATTTATTTTGGAATTTTGTGCTTTGAACATTTGGGAGCAACATACTAATGCGCGGTTTTGCAAAATTTTTCATATCTTAGATATCTTTTTGCAGACTCATTGAGGTACAAAAGTATTCCAAAACTTATATAGTATGACAACAGCAAATCCAAAAATCTCATCTTATCCTTAAGACAATTCAACTCTTCTCTCACGCAATTCGCACTCAGTTTTCCAAAGTATGTACACAAAAAAAATACACTTGTAAACCAACATTTCGACAACAAGCAAGCAAACAGAACAAACAATGTTAAAATTTGTACAAAATGGTAATGCATTTAGCTATACTTTGTTTAATTTAAAAGCACAACAATTGGTGATAGATTTCTCGTGCTCGTAAGCACCTATTTCACCTGGTACAAAACATGGTATTTACCTAACTGTAGATTTCCCCTAAGAATTGGTTTAGACTTTAAATAATATCAAAGGTGTAGTAGTAGTGTAGTAGTAGTAGTAGTCCAAAACGGAATATTCAGTGATATCTTTCCTTACGACTAGACGTGGACAGTAAAACCTGTCATGATAAATAATTCCCCGTTTATACTTATGTATATAAGTTTGAGCATTTTATGTCCTTGCTTCGTTACTGATGCGTCCTCTAATACCCTCGTCGTAACTTTGGCTTTCTGGGCGGTGGTCTAAATCTAACTTTCTAGTTTAAACTATCAGTGCAGAAGGAACTTACATTGCTAATGTACTTCTAATTGTGGGTGTAATACTGATGTGGTGAAATTATGGCCACCCGAAATTAATGCCGGTCATCTGGTAAAATTTACTATTAAAAGGCCGGTAAAATTCCCGAAGCCGATCGATGGCGGCTGGATCTATGTGAGGATGATTCCGTCCCTTCGTTTTCCCCAAACAATGTGGTGTTGAACGTGCCTCTGATTTGAAGAGACATGGAAATCCTTTAGTTGAATTGAAATAGAAATGTTTCTCAGTCACGACACGTTTTAAACCCAAAAAATCCTAGAATATTTGCTTGTCTTAAGAAAGGGTAAATTTTTAGAATAATTTGAAAATTTGTATTTACCTGAACTCGACCTATTTCAAATGCTGGATCCACAATCAACCGTTCGCCACTGATGAAGAGAAGTTGTGACAGGGGGAAATATTGAAGCCACTTCTCCAAATGTCTGGCATAAACCCCAATTCTTACTGGTCCCCAGGAGGTGTCTACAACTTCGTATGATCCATTAACAAATGCCAATTCCTCGAACTTCTTCATATCTGTTTTCTTGCTGGCAGCTTGTGTATAGTCTGATATGGCTCTGGTGACAGGATCTCTAACAACTACGAGCAGCCTGTGTGCGGTATTTTATAGTTTTATTAATTTATCAAGAAACAAGTAATAAATTAAATTGAAAATGTGAGTAGCATAAAGAATTTGTGTGGTTTGATGTATGTAAGAAATAAACACTTGCTGCTTATTTTCCATACGTTTAAACCCTTGCAAAATAAGCAGCAAATGTGAAAAATAAGTAGGAAATGTTTATTTCCACAATATGTACCGAAGTTACATAACCCTTTTCTTATAAAAGGGTCTGGATAATTCTATACCTTACAGTGTCCCCCCCACACAAAGTGTGATTCCACCTTGCTGTGATATGGTATCGAACTTGTGTAGATGCACTACTTTTAGTTTCCCCCGGAAACCTCGTTAGATCCTATATACTATGTCCTTTGTCCCCGTGACTACACGGTAAGATTCTTCCCAGGTTCGTTGCAGATTTGGCGATTTTCCTTTCACCTTCCTGAAAGCGACTTGAATTTGATTTGACGTTATATACATAGTACCTTTATCTGTTCCCTGGCTACCTTGATATGCTAGCTCAGGATCATAACGTAATACTAAGAATTTGGGGGATTAACCGAATTTCCCTAGCAAACATTACCTTGAAAGGAGTCCGACAAGAGATTTGTAGTCGGGGTCTAAGCAAAGCAACACACCTGGCGGCACTCGCGTCGGAGCTCTGACGCAGTGAGAATCACGCGTGGCGCAAAAGCTATTTTTGAGTTTTTGTCACTGCAGAAAACCGGCTCCAGCCCACACCGCCTTCGTTGTGACCGCCTACCTAAACCGGATGGGGGTTGCAACCTTGCCGCAGCCCCGATGTGAGCCCACCAGACTTTCTTCTGTTCCCAAAGCTCAAGAGAAGTGTGAAAGGTCACCGTTTCGACGATCTTCTCGCCATCCAACGGGCTGGCATATAGTCCCTGAAAGAGGTTACGGCAGCTGACTTCCAGGGAGCCTTTGCAGCATGAGAATCGCGTTGGCAGAAAAACAGAAGATGGCAATCTGTTCCACATGCGTAAGGTCCGGCTCAAGAAGGATTCTCGAAGCTTTACTGCTCTGGTAGGTCTTGTCTCGAGGACGAAAGGATGAAGACGGCTCGGTGTGTGGGTGTCACGCGTAGGAATTGCTCTACAAGGAATCAGCCCAGAGATTTCGTTGGAACAATGCCCATTGCAATAGCGATAAAAGAGCGTAGACAAGCGACATTGTGTCGATGCTCCAGAGAATCGTAATCGTCGCCAATAAGCTTAAAGGCCTTCTTTTGGACTTTGTCCAAGGCGGACAATGCGGTACGTCTAATGATTATATTCAAGTCTGGGTGTAATATGAGCCTTGTAGATGCGAGCTAGGGCAAACGGTGTAAAGTATTTCTTGCATCTCTGCAGGAATCCCAGGTACTTCATCGCATTCTTTGCAATAGCAAAGATGTAGTCTGTCCAACTAAGATTGTTGGATAACCGAACTCCTAAGATCTTCAAGTTAGGGGAGTTTGGAATGCTCATTCCATTGGCGAAGAGAGGTGAAGGAGGATTATGGATCCTTTTGAGAGAAATCAGACAGTTTTTTGTTTTAGATGAAATTGAATTCGACGCGATTAGCCCTGCCCCAGGCGAGAATTTTAACGATATCGTCGTTGAGTGATGCAATCATGCGTGCTCGGTTATTATTAGTAGCAATTCTACGAGAGTCACCAACTGATCCAAACGAGTACGCGAAATTAAGGGTACTGTCGTCAGCAAAACTATGAATTGGATTGGAAGTGAGTGATAAGAGATCGTTAATGAGAGAGTGTGCCTTCTGGCTGACCGGCATTGATATTATAAGCGTTGGAGGCGGCACTGTCCAAAGTAACGCGAATGGAACTATCACAAAGGAAACTTCCAATCCAGGTACGAAGCAAGTGATCAAGACCAATTGCTGGGAGTTTGGCTAAAAGGGCAAAGTCCCAGACTCACCTCGAGTAAGGAATAAAATGTACAAAGGTGAAACTATAAGAGGAGTCACTAGAACCAGAGTTTGTCTAAATTTGATTAAAAATTTTGAAGTCTGTCGGTGGACAAATATTTGTCATGTTCTCAGCCCCGCAATATGTGAAGGGGCTCCGCCAGATCAACATAATCAATAGTCATGCAGAAGGGAGTCTAGAGTCTAGGTGCGTCAATACAACACATTGAAAAAATGATTTCTTCGAAGTCAGAGGTAAAATGCAAAAGATTTGTAGTTAAATGCGGAATTATGGTAGATTTCCGACTTACCGTGGTAGTTGTGATAAATTCAATTTTTTTTCACGAAAAGTAGTGGTGGATTCACTACAATTGTGGTAAAGTGACAACGCTGTTCCTGAAACTTATGAAGAATTCTGAAGTCAGGCATAACGTCTCAGCTCTTTTGCAGCAGTTATCAATTTGTCGACTGTGAGACTTGCTCCGATTTAATTTTTATTTATGTTGTTAATATGTCATTATTTTCTATGACCAGAAATATCATTTATTACCTTTAAGGAAACAGTGGTGCAGACAATAACCTACACACACGGCATACTCGAAGTATTATTATGATGTCAAAATGACGTAGATCCCGGGCCACTTGTATGAAATTTTAAACAAATCGTATTATTTTCACGTCATAGAGTTCATTTGAATATACAGTATGTCTAGGGTATAAGACCCTTTTACTTCAAAAAACCAAAAAAAAACTGCAACTTCATTAATTTTCGAAGAATCTTTAAAAGGAATGGCAAGGCTTTTGATGCATTGGGTGATGTACTCGATCTCTAATACAAAGGTCTTACGGAGAAGAACTTTAACACGTTGACTGCCGTCCCGCCGTCCCGGTCACCGGCATTTGAAAGCTCTCTCACGACAAAGGCATTTTACCACGTAGTTCTCTCACAGAAGTTTTTATACTAATTGCGGCAGTCAACGTGTTTAAGAAATAAGCGCCAATGTGTGGATTATTATTTTGAATTACAACATTCATTACGATCATTGGGATGTAATAAAAGGATGAATAAATTGGAATACATCAAACGCTTTAGGTCCGTTACAATACTATGGGGAAAATTTTATAGTAAAATGCTTACATGCATGCTGTGGTAGTGGTTATTATTATTAAACATATTTAATACAGATTATTCCGTAACATCTCAGTTGCTGAGGGAATGCATTACCTGCCTGCTTCTGGAACTAGTTCCAAAACAAGAGCAACAAGGGCAAGTAGTTCTAGCGTAAATTACTATACTAATGATAAAGCCGCATTACTTTTACATTACGATTTTATAGGCAGTAACCAATCGCCCACCTTCCGCACTACTTGGAAGTAGTTACTGAATTCATTACTTAAATCCATTATTTTGTGAATTCGTGGAAAGGATAAATGGAATTTCAAAATATTTCTTGGAGAAGTAGGATAGAATGGCAATTACGTAGTAATTTGAACCCACTTGGAAATCAATGATTGATTGACTCTGATGGGGTAAGGCAAACGGTTAACAATCTTTTTTTTTATTTAACGGGAATAGACCTCCTGATACAAAAACAAAGGGCTGATGAATACATTTTTATTGCATTGCAAGAAATCACTTTTCCTCTGTGCTTTCGTACATAGGAAAATCTCAAGTTCTTGTGTAAGGTACTCAATCTATTAACGCCATTACCATTGTGTAATTAGGCTGCGTGATTTATGAATTAGTGAAGTAACCACTTCTACGGGTAATGAGTTCCAAATTCACATGGTAGTCTGGTAGATAAATAGTTAGTGCCATTGGGTTCTTCATAACACTTAAGTCGGTTTGAAAGGATAATTTTTAAGTTTTTCATTCGCTACGAAACTATTTCAAAAAAAACCAAATAACTTCTTTGATAAAGTTCAAATTTTTATTTTAACTCAGCAAAATTCCAAAATCTGCTAGGAAGATAGAGGTAACTACAAAAATAATTGTTTCTTTTATAACATTAATCAGATTTCAAATCGCAGAATCAGAAAATCGCATAAGATCACACAGCCTGAAAAACAAATGTATTTTTGGATAATTTTGAAAATTTTCGAGGAACTCGGAAATCGCCGTGGTGAATTCCAGAAGTGTTTTTTTTTTTTGTTAAGAGCAAAAAATTCGCGCTTTCGAAATGTTTATAGAACGTGAGGAATGCAAATTTATTTCATATAAGAATTTTTGTTTATTTTTTCGAGTGCCACTCTTGTTCTCATTGAAGCTATTTTGGTGATGTGCACACAAACTAGATACTCTAGAGATCTATAGATACTCACTTTGTTCCTGGGTTCATATGATGAACTCGCTGCGGTACTTCTTTTGTTACGAAATAACTTGGTGACTTCTCCATTGTAATTTGTCCTTCTATGGTAAATGGCATATGGTGTCGGTACCAGTGAAGTCCTTTTGAATAGTGCCTATCGAAAAAGTGAACTTCACAGCCAGCTGCTCTCACATCTGGATGCAGTCGGATAAACTCTAAAAGAGCTCGTGTGCCGCTTTTCTTTACACCGATTATCAGAGCATCTGGTAGATGACGTGAAGGTCTAAGGCCCTGCTGTCTAAGAAATCTATATTTGGGCGAACCATCTGTTTCACTGAAGTTATAGGTTAGAGGAACGATGCGTACTATTGATCCTAATATCTTTATTTCGGGGGGTTCGGTGGTGACCACAGGTGAGAGTATGTTCCTAATCGGATTCTGGAACAAGGTAAATGTAATGAAACTGCATAAAATTAGGAAGTGTTTACCTTTTTCAGTGTTCGATTGATGCTCGATATAAGGCATGAATTGAACGAGTATGAAAAGTATAGCATAAAAATACACACGACTATTGTAATCGCAATTGTGCGATTACTAAGATTCGCGTACCAATTAGTAAACATTTCACTTCACTTGCTTGAAATCAGTGCATTTAGCTCGACTACATCTTCGGGGGAAACACCTTTGACGGGGCCTGGCCTGACTTTGTGCACAAAATTTCCACTGTGTCAAGAAAGTGATTAATGGGGAAATGGAGATTTTCCCGATATTTCCCCTTTAGAGAATGTAGAACCATTTGCCGCTTTATTTGTATCTGCGCACAAGATATTTTGGTGCAACTTTTGGGTATTTCTACCTGTCCGTTTCCGATCCCTTCTCGCAATTCTATTTTTGTTCGCAGTCTATGCGAATTTAAACATTATTGAGCTGCAGATTGTTTTTTTTTTTTTAAATTTCAGATGGAAGAGAAATAAGGAAAAATTAATTTCTAAGAGATACTTGAATCTCTTACAGGGTAAATGCTGTATTAAATAGAAGGATTCGAAGTATCCCGTAAATTTTGCTTAAAAATCAGAAATATGAACTATTTAGAAAATTGATAAAAATGTATTATCGATTGGTGTAATTATATAATTCATTCGAATAGCAATAGAGTTTCATTTTGAAACAGTAGCACAGTAGTGAATTATGACCATGGATTGAGATATCATGTTAACAAAATAAATTGCTTCATTTCGGAACAAGAAATTATAATTACTCTGGAGCGACAATTTTTTCGCTCCGAATTTTTATAACATTTTGGATTTTTGTCACGAATGGAATTGTTTTTTTTTGCGAATCCATACTAATATTATAAATGCGAAAGTAACTCTGTCTGTCTGTTACGATTTCACGCCTAAACCGCTGAACCGATTTTGATGAAATTTGGTACAGGGATAGATTAGACCCTGGAGAAGGACATAGGCTACCTTTTGTCGCGAAGGGGGTGAAGTAGGGGATGAAAGTTTGTATGGGAGTCCGTCATTATTGAAGATAAAACCATGGAACTTTGTATTTAGGCGCGTGATAAGAAATAAATAAACCTTTTTCAAGCGTTTTTGAAATTTCGACCTATTGGAGGTGAAAATAGTGGATGAAAGGTTGTATGGGAGTCCATCGTTATTGAAGATAAAACCATGAAACTTTGTATTTAGGCGCGTGATAAGAAATAAATAAACTTTTTTTCAAGCGTTTTTGAAATTTCGACCTACATGGATATTTTGCTTATTTTTATTATTTCGACGTATTATTTATGCTTCTGATATGCCTCGCAAATGCAAATCTAGAGCGTAGTTCTAGGAGAGCTCGAAGGATGGAGAAACAAAAAGCGTAGTTTATAAAAATGTGTTAAAATATTTACAGTAAATCACAGCAGTTTGCAGTTAGTTTGTATTTGTATTATTTGCAATATTAGTATCCTAAAAATAAAAAGGTTGCCCAGAATAACTATTCCACGCGGACGAAGTCGCGGAAAAAAGCTAGTTTTAATATAATTCTAAAAATTGTTAAAAAAAGAATAGGTTAATGAAATATGTATATATATATATGTATTACAGTGACAAAGCGGTTAAGTGTTGCAGTCGGCTAGGATGGACTAGATAGGATTGTTATAGGCATGATAACATAAATAGTGCAAATAGAAGTTGTATATGGCCAGTATGAATGCAAAACGGATGGTGGATTTTTCATGGTGCTGCCTTATGATGCGATGCATAGTTTTAGTGGAAGGGAAAATGTGGATGAGCGGGGACAGACTAAGAAGCCCCGGGTGCATATTCTCCATAAACAACTGCGGCCTATACTTGACCAGAAAAAAGATGATAGTAATATATTTCGTATGATTTTGTTGAAGAAGGATTTTCGAAATTTTACTGTTATCCCAGGTCTCGAAAACAAAGTATGAAGATGGCTCAATGCGTGGGAATTACGCGTAGGGATTAATCTACAAGGAATCAGAGCGGAGATTTCGTTAGAATAATTTCCATTAAAATAACGATAAAAAATAGGTGGACAAGCGACATTGCGTAGGTTTTAGAGGTCACCACCTCATCGCCAATGAGCTTAAAAGCTCTTTTTGAACTTTGTGCAAAATGGATAATGCAGTACGTTCTGTCTTTCCTAAATATGTGAGTTATATTCAAGTCTGGTTTTAACCTTCGAATGGTCAGGTGTGACGACTAGATCCCCCAAAAATGTTCCAATCATTAGTGCCTGATTGTGATTCCTTGAAGTGATATTAAAAATTATTTTGCATACACTCACCTCCTCAAGCCCTCCTTCCTCTCCCTCAAGAAGCCTGCCTTTAGTCAAGAGGATGGATTTCTTTTTTAGGTATCTTTATCGCTTAACTACTCGTAAATTATTTTTTTGTAATCTGGCGTACTATATTCTTCATATACTCACTTAATCAAAAAAGCATTTGGACAATTCATAGTTTTTGAAACATTTGCAAAAAAAAATACAAATATGTATATAGTAAAATATTAAAATAATTCTTTTAAGTTTTATTTTCATATACATTCATTAATACTGAAGGAAAATTATATTTACTTTAAAAACTAGGCACCCATTTTAACATGCAAAACATGTTGTTATTGAGGTTTATTCGGTTGTATTTGAATTTGAAGGAGTTGTTATTTATTTGAAGTAGTTAACGCTGATTTTGATTTGGTTGGCGTTGAAATTGATTTGGTTGATCTTGATTTTGATCTGGTTGCAGCTGTTCTTGAAACGGTTGCTTTTGTAGTGTAAATGCTATATATGAATTTGTGTTCACCAGTAAACTGGTGATTCGTAATGTATAAGTACGTTCCATTGCTACATTTTTGCTTTGATCATAAGAGAGTGCCAATTAACCCACCACTTTTCATTGTATTATTGTATTAACACTCCCCACTTATGAAAAGATAAAAATTAATATTTAGAGTTTACAAAAACACTTAAGATTTGAGGATTAAAAGATTGACTAAAGTTTTTTGTTTCAAATGTAAGATAATCAAAATTTTATTCTTACTTATATTTACAAAAGCGTTAATTCTAATCCATAAATTAAAAATTAGTTTGAAGATTAAACGCCAGTCGTGGAACTTGTAGCACTTTTTGTAATTGTTGGAATAGTTCCATCGTTCAAGTATTTCACATTTAATTGTTCAATTTGATGTTTTTTGAAAATTATTCCAAGTAAACCGTACTGTATTTCAAAAAGTGTAGTATTATATGTTCTGGGAATTTGTAAACACACTATTATTAACAACATGGCAGTGATAACCAGAAAGGCAAATCCATGCGCCATTAGAGTGGAAGAGTCCGTGCTGTAGAAAAATGAGTTATTTCGATCAGACACAAAATAGTAAAAGGCAACTAGAATAACTCCAGCATTTGTCAAATAAGTTAGAAAAATGAGCATTTCCGTGTATCTAAAATGAGATGTTTCCAGTATTGCCATTTTTATATTAGAAAATGTAACTCCAAGTAGACAGCAGAGAAACCAAAATGGGATATGTGTTTCAATTGCACCATAAAGTATCATCCCAAGAGCAGTTGTGAACAAACAGATTGATGTTGATGTAACGAATGATATTTTTATGCTACAGAAGAAGAAGCTGATTGTTCCTATAATTCCTCCGAGGAGAACTGTCCACATCATAAAATGCATTCCGATTCCTTTCGACAATCTCACGGCGTCGTTGAGTGAAAACCAAAACATAAAGTAAACGAAAAGTGCAAAATGGATGATATCCATGAATAGTAGAATCATTGACACCTGCCACTGTCTGCTCTTTGTAACATAGAAGAAGTGAACACGTTTTATGACCTCCTTCCGGCTATCAAAAAGAGTTCCATTTGAGTTGGCGATGCGAATTTCATGGTCGAAGCATGTCTTGTAGTCCACGTGTCCCAAGAGGTGAAGTACTTTTAAAGCTATTAATAAAGCAAGTACCAGCAGAGAGCAGGGTAAAAATAGCCACGCAAACTTCATGTAAACCCATTGTGTTGTTTCAGAATTTCCATCTGCAATTTCTTGATATGTACTGGCTATCACGGAAATGGCAGAAGCTATTCCAAGTAGATACCAAAGGAAGGCGGCTGACAATGCCCTGGAACGACTCTTCCTTCCTGTTATTATATGCAGATAACTTAGAGCTGACATAAATACAAGGCCATGGGCAAGAAAGGATAGAAATGATCCTACAACGTCTGAAAGAGAAATGTTTTTATTAAAGCCAGGAATATGAATAATTATTGAGTAAGATGCAAAGATTTTTTTAGACTTGTTTACTATCAAAATAGGATTTGTTT
>QYTT01094501.1:4437-25448 GCA_006980735.1 Dasypogon diadema
CAACTTTAAAATTTCACAAAGCAGAAAATGAAGTCAAAGTCGACGCAAACACCGCTGTATTTATTGTATAAGCCAAAACTTTACTCCATAAGAAAGTATGTAAATTCGGTGATAGAAAAGTCAAAGTCAAAGTTACTGCATTGAATGTGTTTCGGCCCTTACAGTGAACGCAGCGAACGATGCATGCGATGCTCAGATTGGTCTATGTTCTACTTTTGCTTCGCATCGGAAGCGGCAACTGACAGCTTGCTTTGTTAAATTCGAAATAAGTTTAGCGATTTAAATACCAAAACTAAAAATGAAATATTTTTAGGAAAAATACGTTATCCAAGTTATGAAGCATTTGTGTTTATACAATATATTAGATTTTGAGCCGTAAATATCGAGTCGATATTTACGGCTGTCGATCTGCGATGCCTACAATGCTTTGGTTGTCAAAAGCATGCGCTGCATGCAATGCTTTCACTGTAATTCCACCTTTAGAAGTAAATGACAAAACCACTACAACTGGAAATCTTACTATAGAGGTAGTGGTAGCATTATCCATCCTTGTTACTTTAGTAGTACTAACTCGTTGTGTGTCGCTTCTTCGTTAGTTTTATTTATTCTTTGCTTGAATGTTTTGGTTTTAAGTAGAACTGGTTGAGATTAGTTCCGTTTTTCAAGGAGTTTTATTTTGGATTAACTAGTGTTTTGCCTTGAAAATTACAGAAGTCAAATGGAGGATATTTTTCATTGGTGCAGAGAGGGCAATTCTATTCAAGTTCGACTCTGGTTGGACGACACAGAGCATGATCTGAATCAAGGGTAATTATTATTAATTATAACTTGAGAATGACACCGCTTTGCTTATTGATAAAAAATTCAAGTTGTTTTGATATTCAAGCTCTAGAAAAATTCAGTTTTAGTGCAGATGCTCCCACTCATAAATCTGAGACCTTGCGGATACCACATGTGATGATGTCAGAATTCTAATTATGTATAAAATGTCTGTTTACGTGTTTATATTGGGCGTTTTTCTTAAGGGCTGGTCTGGATTTTGAGCTATAAATTTTTAGAAATATAAACGGAGCTAGCCAGTGCTTGTTAGAGAAGGACTCGAAGATGGAGATTGATTTTTATTTATAATTAAAACCTTATAAAATGAACTGATATAAATATCAGTCTGTTTACATTGGGATAAAAGCCCACGGCATTGCAGTGCGCTTTACAGCAGTCGCGTTTTTTTTTTATTTAAGGAGCGTCTTCTGATCGCCAAAATGGCTTTAGATATTCCGCTCCAAGTAATGGCACAGCGTTTCCACTATCAGCCAGAGGACCAAACTTCTAGATTTTCTCTATTTTATGTTCACTTATCACTTTGGGGTGACCCAACGTATTTTCCAGTTCCGCAAAAAGAGATTTTTGCCTATTCGTGTTTCACGCTTCTTTGGTTCAAGAATTCTAAATAGATCCACATTTACTGACAGAGGTCCCGTAAAATTTGTTGCCATTTGGGGATTTTAGGCTGCCAAGAGGCAGCCTGGATGATGGTAAGTGTGCTCTGGATCAGTTCATGGCCGTGCAAGCCGGGACGAGGACTCAAGTGAGCCTCATGCTTTAGGCTGAGCCAGCCCAGAGACACGACGGAGAAAGCATGTGGCTGAGCGGCATGCTGGGAGGCTAGCGTGGCGGAGAGTGTGGGGTGGGTTCACCAAGCTGCCGCTTCCTCCGTTCCCCAGCAGCAGTAATAAATCATGCCACATTTAAAGCAAACAAGAAAAGGAAAAGGGATGAGGATTGGGAAAGGGGATTAGAAAAGGGGGGAACCTGAAAAGAAGAAAATAGAAAGAGAAAACGATAATAAAAAAAACAAAAGGGGAAGAAGGGAGGACCTGGTGGCTTAGGTTCACGATTCCCTACCTGCAAACGTTGGGGGGAGTCAGGTGTTGTTAACTCCCCCATGGCCAATGCCCCTATCCACCCACGCATCCTTGGTGGCTCGTGTTGTTGAAGGATGCCCGAACCTAGATTAGAGAGAGAAATACTAGAGGAGGCCTTCAACCCATCGGTAGGGAAGGCCGGCCCATCGAGGCTCTCCGCCCTATGGGGAGAGACAGCGAAGAGAAGGAAAGACTTGATGGCACTACTCAATTCTCATGATACAAATAATACAATGTTTATTCATAGCATGCATGTCAAATTCTTGATACAACCATTGAGCGACTTGACTAATGTAATTTCCTTGCTGATTTAATCCTGAATATTCAATAGCCTTAATTAAGAAAATAGATATACATATATATATAGATATTTTTCTGCCTATATGTAGGTGCCAGAAAAAAAACAAAAAAAGGTCTTAGTAAAAAGAGGTGAGTAATATAGAATTGTATTATAAAATGCCAATGGTCGTCTGTGTCTAATGTTCTCTGTGATTTCTAGATCGAACTATTATTACACCAATGGACATGAGAAAAATAAACGTACTAAGCTAGGGTTTCATGGGTTTTCTTAATCGTTTGGTCCTGATCATATCTCTGTTATTTAACGTATTGCTAAAGGTCTCGGCTTGGCCGAGTGCGAAACGAAAAGGAAGGGGTCCCCCAAAAACCATGGGTTTTGCCGAAGCACCCGCCGTGCTATCGATATTAATCACTGGCTTTACGTCTTAGTCCGATCACGACCAAATCACAAACATATTACAAGTTCACTCTAAGAGTAATTAGATACATAAAAATATAATGGTGCCGTCGTAGAGGTGGATATAAACTACGTTAGTGTGAAATTCCTTAACGTTATCCTAAAGAAAATTATTTACAAACATGACATGGTTGGTAAATCACTTCCAAATTTTATGTCCTATTCAATTTCGGACTCTGTCCCCTGTTCTGAGGACGTAAAACACTCATGCCAATTGGAATAGTCCAATTCCTTCTAATGTGAGGCGCCAGGCTATATGTAAATATGTGAAGCATATATGTAAGGAAAGAAGTTGGGGGGGGGGGAGCTGAACCCCCTCTTTCCGATTTTACACTAAAATATAACTAATTGCACCGACCTTATAACACTTCCCTCTTATGCAGTGATACCCACCGGAACTATTCCTTTCCTTGTGCTGCCCTTGCTGCTGAGCCGATTCTGGTGACGCTCCTTACCCACTTACTCCTTTTGATGCCCGATTTTGCTGTGCCGTGGCCGGTGTATTCCTGGGTCGTTCGTATCGCCCTGCTCCCCGGATGAGGCTGCTTGCCCTTTTGGTCTCGGTTAAGGAGGTCGAAATCCCACATCGATTTGCCTCCCCTCGCTTCAGGGCATTAAACGCTCAACGTCCAGTGGCCTCGAATTTTCTTCTGACCTCCCTTAAGCTAGCAGTACTCGGTTTTTGTTCAGTTGTGCTACAGGATTTTCTACTAAAATGGTTGCCTGCCTACTCCGGGCGGTTGGTGTCTCGGGTGTTGGGCCCAATGTGGCGGACCTGAAAACATCTCAAAATACGGTAGAAAATTTGTAACTACTCGTTGTAGGGTCTGTGCCAGGCAAGTCGATCGTCACACTGATGATGATCAAGATGGCTTGCTGTGATCGAAACACTTTCTTTTCACCTAGAAAGAAATTTTCTATTCATGTGGAGGTTTTTAAAGCGGTCTTCGAAATAAATTTTATTTCAAAATTTAATTCAGTACAGCAAACAGTTTTTCCGAGTGCATATCAGTGAGCCTGTTCTTACTGGGAAAAAAACCCCGCGCTTCAGCGCCCAAATTCGGGTGCGGGGCAAGTGCGAGTTGAGAACCGTGCATCCAAAAAAGGAACTATAGTGCACGACGCTTCACTGCTTGTGTGATTGGTTAATTTAAGTCACGTGAGTACTTCGTTTTCATAATTAGCGTTTTACTTCTTACTTTATTTCATCTATCAAGAATAAGAAGCAGATATTTATTATGACATTTGATGAAGACGCCTTTATTATGCTGTGTTAGTTTTATAAATCATTCTTTAAATCCTTTTTCTTCTTATTGGGCATTGGGAGTCACTCCAACGAGACTTTTATCTTTTAGTATAATCTTTTGGTTTATAATGAGGTGGTACTCAGACTAGCAAAAATTGTTCTGGAAAGGGGACCGATAATATACCGTTATTGAGATATACCGAAAAATTCAGTACAAGCACCGCTGATATCATACCCTTGCCTTGTACTGTATAACTTTCCTTGTTATCGACATAGAGACCTGATTCTTTTTTGCTTGTTAGAGATCTTTGCGGTCAAGAGACGTAAGACTGGAGTTCTTCGAAAACAAGAAATTTCGACTTTCCAGTACAATTTTTTCAACTTCTAACTAAATTTCTGGAAAGTTTGGGATTTTAACATTATGTGTTTTTTGATTATTTATTTATTTAGTTTTAACTAACTACAAAGTAGTATGCAAATGGCGTTATCTATATACTATCTTTATAACCTCTTTTAAATAAATAAATAAACTCAAGTTACAACTTTGGAACGTTATTATTTGATTGCCGGTAACTTTATGCAAATATAATAATAATAATTCTGTAGTAACTCGAGTTATATAAAAATGGTAACCACTAATTTTCACAGATTGAAATTGATGACAGTAAAAATTTTATGGCATACTTTTACATGACATACAGGATCTACTGCAACAGGGACTACCTTGTGATGTTGGATTTTAGTGCAGGTAGAGGGATGTCATCTCCATCTTCGAAAGATGATCCATACACTTCATAGCAAATGCTTAATTTTATGTTGTTTTTCTTAAATTCCGCAAATATATCACATTGCATCTAGTTTTACACTGGCAGTTGATCTCAAAACATTGCTTTCATATTTGAAAAAGTGTTGTCACTCTTTCCAATATCATGAAGTTATTTATACAGCAAAATGCTGAGATTTTTGCTCATGTCCGTGTTTTCATGGAGTGTACCAGGAATAAGTTCTCGGAGAAATCGCATTTGATGATTGGCATTGTTCATTACTTATTTTCACTGGACGGGTGAAAACATATGATATAAAACACTGTTCTGGCGTTCCAGGATGACAACTTGCATCTTCTTTTCTTAGCAAATAGTATAATGAAATATGAGAATTTAATGAACTTCATTTCAAAATAGCTTCACAAAAAATAATTTTATTCAGAAATGGCGCTATGTGCACCAGCAGCAAAAATGTTAAAAAACGGGTAATAAGAAAAATTTAAATTTTAAAGTGATTGCTAATAGTAGTGACTTTAGATATCAAAAATTGCGCTTAACAAAATTTTTCAGTTTTTTCGGTTTTATGCGTTTTTTCACTACCATTTTCTCTTAAGAAATGGCATTTGCGAATTTTCCTATGCAAGAATCGATTATATACAAGTATAATTTTATTTTAGCACATAAACTCAACACGAACAATTTTACTATTTTTCTTCTTTCCCAAAAGTCACTTAAACTGAAATATCTGCTTCTTGCATTAGGATCTTCAATTGTCTGCGCAACTAAAGAATTTTATTAGTTTGGTTTTACAAATATGTGCGCTTAGGGTTTCAAATTTATTCTTTTTAACAGGTTCACCTTTACCTTTGATAGAAAAGCTTTTATGAGAAAAACACATTTAGTAAGAGAGAGCTATTGATTTATTATTTGATCCATATTTGTCTATTTTCTCCATGTAATTGTGTCACATTTATGGCGGAAGTAGCCGCGAAAATTTCAAATATGATTTTCCTTGTGGTCACTCCATACGATAGTCCGATTGCTTTCGTAGCCTGTCGGCAAGTTGTCATATTTTCGCACCAATTCCGGTGTTCTTATATGACCCATTGAAGGAGATCAATTTGAGCTCTGGTCTTAGATTGAAAATCGTGCATTTGCTATCTATTAATACAATAAAATCTTTTCGAAATACAAGAATGTTTGTGTATTTTAGTCATTAAGTGGACTGTTGTTAAAATAATTATATAAAACAAACTAGTTACTTTTGAATATCGATGTATATGGAAAAGGGTAAAAGCTAGGTAGGTACGAACTTTGTATGGAGGATTTGTAGGCAACGTAATAAGTAACTCATTTATGCAAAAATAAAAAACAATAGAGTAAGCTTTCGAGAAAGATACAATTTTTGCTAAAATTTATTGAAAAAAGAAAATTTTCCATATTTGATAGATAATGTTTGTTTAAGTGAAACAACTCCATGAATGAGATTGCTATCTGAATAAAGCGTAATCAATTACCAAGGGTCATTAAGTTTCCAATGGTTCCAAAGTTAGGATTTAATATGTACCTGTAGGTACCAATCCGGACACAATTTCTTTAAGACGCCATGTCTCAGAGGGTAGAGCAGATGTACAACCCACTCCCAGTCAATATATTTTGTTAGAATGAGCTAAGGAATCACCCCTTAAAGGATTAGCATCTCAAACCAGGACACTGAAAACAAAATTCTTTTTCTTTTCTTATCAAAGTGTCAAATCATTGAGATGAAATTATGGAACGAGCAAGAATGGGTTCGTGAACTCAGAGTTTCAGATAGTTCTTTACAATATAGAGAGAGAGAGAGAGAGAGACAGAAAGAAAGAAAGAAAGAACAGACCTCTGTGCTTCCCAATCAACTGTTACGGCGTCTCTTCAGAGGTGAAGAAGGCCGATTGGGAGGAGTCAGGAATCCGCGTTCGTTTCAGGTAAGCCTGAAAAAAGTAATTTCTCCTTTAGTAATCCGAACAAGAGAGTACAACAGGTAACACCCATACAAACAAGAAATGGGATTGCTGACAAATCCAGCAATAAGGGGAAAAGTGGTATCAAAACATCTACTTTATCTACTCCTGCCCGTGCAAATTCTATCGGTAGCGGTGATAGCTTTGAGTTGTTGGAAAGGAAGCTGTTAAAAAACATTTCGTCCAGTCCGCACGTACGTGGAATTCACTTCCTGCAGACATACAGCTTTCGGTCCCCTACAGCAGATTTTGCAAACTGCTAGATTTATCTAATTTCTTTAATTAGACATGCACGCTCTCGGAATTTTATTTTTGTTTTCACTTATTGAATTATTTTTATGACAGTTTATTCTTTTATTATTTGAATTTTTGGTTTAGTAGTTTTTATAGTAATTTTTCATTTTTTTCTCTTTCTTCTCTCTGTTTATTTGGTTTATTCTTTTTTGTTTCCTATGTTAAGCCACTAAAATTTGTACAGTTAAGATTGTAATATCTTTGTACTACCCAAAGAAAATTATTATCATTATCATATCATCTTCCCATCTATCCAACTTCCCATCTTCCCATCCACCTAACCTCCCATGTTCCTATCCACCCAACCTCTCATCTTCCTATCCTTCCGTCTTCCCATCCTCCCCTTTACCCATCTTCCCATCCCTCATTTTCCTCTCATTTTGTAATATTTAGCGAAGCGAAACATGCCTTTCGCGGTCTAACGAAAAGCGTTCACTTCGTTCAATTGATGAAAGCAGGAATTTTGGAAATCGGTTGATATTCACTTGAGGTATGCAATTTTTCGTATTAAACAAGGAAGATATTTTTTAGGGTGTGCAAGATTTTAATCATTAGATTCCCACAAATTATAATTATACATTATTGAAAAGTATTCATCGAGACCAATTTTCTGATACCAAACTTACCTGGAAAGGTCGTGATGAAAAATTTATGATTTTCGCATTCCGAAGGTGCCTTTTTTTACTGACTTCTTAATTACTCCGGAATGGATAATCCGATTTTAATGAAATAAATTATAGTGGGAAGGTAAGGGATGTGACTTTTATCCTTAACCACAGAGAGGTTCACAAAGTTTCATTCCAATTCGCCAGATGGCAGTTTACCTCAAATATTTTCCAATTTTATTCCACCCGATTTCACACCCTAAATATCAACCGATTTTAACCAAATTCAGTATTTATAATCCTTTCGTAGCCCTCTATTTAAATTATATGCAAACAGTCCCCTTCGCCAATGTAGACACCAGCATTACAAAATAAAAATTTTTTAGTCCGATTTTTCACCTTTTCACAAAAATAAAAGTTTGTAATGGGACTAGGCTTCGAGTGTGGTGGCATCTGGGCTGTCAGGGAGCTGGCCGTGTAGGCCAGATCTGAGTCTCAAGTGAGCCTCATGATCTAGTCTGAGCCAGCCGGGAGAACTCCTAGGAGGCACGAGAATATCCTTCCTGGCTTTGCACTCAGTCCTGATGAGAGGCTGGTGAAAGTCAGGAAGGGCTCTCACCCGCAGGAGCCCCGCCATGGACCTTGTCCTAATGGGAGACGAGTATCCATGTCGAAGTCTTCCTTGAGGGCTCGCTTCTGGAGTTCCCAGGCCTGGTCCAGTCGCTCCCTGGATGCCCGAGCCCAGATGCCTCAGAGGGGCTATCGGCGGCCGGCACGCTTGACGGCTAGCTTTGCGGAGATGTGGGGTGCCCATTGACAAAAAAACATCGTGCCGGAAAAGATGCAGGAAAAGGAGGAAAGGAAGGAAGAAAAACGAAGCGGGAGAGAACAAAAAAGGAAAAAAACGAAATAAGAAAATAAAAGAAAGAAATAAGAAAGTAAAACAAAGAAATACGAAAATAAAAGAAAAAAAAGGAAAACAAACCGATATACCAAAAAAGTGTGGGGAAAGGGAAGCCCAGCTGCGGAGGCCCCGCTCTCCACTGCTTAACGGTGGGGGGAGTCCGATGGCGGTGACTCCCCCATAGCCATGCCCCAACCACCCTATGACGTCCGGTGGCGCGATTGTGGGACGTCCCTATTTGATCCTTTGTCGAAACCTAGGCTGAAATGAAATTAAACTGGGGGTGAGGAAGTTTGAGGGGGTCAGCGGGCATAAAGGCGACTTTTAGTTCTTCATCATCACAATCATATATATTTCTCCTTTACATTTCACATATAAAATATCCTGTGATTAAGCAAAATTAGGCAAAATTTTTGGACTTCAACTCAACCTTGATCTATTCCCTAAACTTCATTGTTGCAAAAGTAAAAAAAAAACAAAACAAGCGAGAGACTAGTCTATGATATGTCTAAATCTTCACACCTAAGGTGTGTAGTAGCTAGAGTTCAATGGGACATATATATATATATATAAAGAAACAAAGCCTAATTTCGGCCACGATTCCGGTGCTCCACAGGAGCAACGAAATTATAAAAAAAACTATCATATCATTACAGCTCTTCAGAATATATATAAATCTAGTCTAACTTACTGTATTCTTTATAACTAATAAGAAAATTAGAAAAATCATTGAGGCGGCAGAACCGGAGTCAGAATTCTACCTCGTATAACTCAAAAAAAGAAGTCTGATACATTAATTCGTGGACAGTGCGTGTGTCACTAAAGACGCTTCTAAAAAAAGGAACCTTGCAGGGTTTTGGTTCTGAATCTTCGTACAAATGCTAGCTCCTTAAGCCTAATAAGTTCACTTCACGTACCTTGGCCTACGTCCAAATAAGAGCACGACCCCCTTTTTTGTTGCAAGTGCTAAGTCCTACCTTAATGCTATACTCAGCTTCCGTTCGAATACTCTATCTATCTTTCGTAGTAAGCCTAGTGATACCTAAATAAGCCCTGAGTAAGGATATGTAGCGGTTAGCTACATTTTCACTTACTTTTATATTTATCATCGTTAATTCACGAATAATAAATTGTTTCAAGGATAAACTTCATTTCAGATATTAATAAAAGTGGAAATGAAATGACGAGTTCAAATATGCAAAATATTTACTTATATAATAAAATAAATTCAATAAATTCTTCACATCCAAATTTTGGTGTATTACCTCCAAACCATAAAGCGGGTTTTCTCTGTTCGTGTAAACACGGTGAATGACAATTGATAAATCGGTTTATGATTGTCGCATAAATTCAGTCCATGTTGCTTTTGTCCATTGTACTTTCTTTACACATTAAAGGCGGGGGATCTTGACGAAAGTATGCTAGGTAACGCGGCGACCGCCCCGCCTCGTTTTTCGTCCATTGATGTATTATTTCTTCTCCATAATCATTTTCACTTTCATCATCGCTAATCGGTAGGGGAAAAACTCGGGTCCTTCTCATAGGTCTTGTAGAACTATCACTATCATTATCGTCAATATCACTATCATTATTATCAATATCTAACTCTCTTTCATCGCAATCAACGTCAGACAAATTGTCTGCATATATATCTTTATTTTCGCGTGAAACCATATTGAAGGATTTCAAAATTTACTGTTGGTACACACACACAAAACATACTAAATACAAATGTAAAGTGGCGCATGGATTGCGCAATGTGGTTGCAAACCGTACTAATACGACTCCCGCCTTTAAGCTACAGTCGAGATAAATCGTAGTACTACCACTCCCGCCTTTAATGTGTTAATGGAAAAAGAAGAAAGAATGATATTTTCAGTGCGATACTACGCGAGAAATATGTCATTAGCGATGAAATGAAAACGCTATTCGTTTTCATTCTTTTTCCTAGCTTCTTTCCCACTTCGACCCTGGTCCATGGATTTGTGCAGAACGTGCGCTTCGGCGAATCCTGTGAACATGGTCATTAATGTGAGTGCATTTCTATATTTGCTTTCTATTATTTGAACCCATTTTTCGGTTTATATTAAATTCGCCACTTTTTTTTACTTACTTTACTTTAAGTCCATCTGGTCTTAAATGGTTAATGGTTGCTTATTACAGAAAAAGTGCCCCACATTTTATTTGCCTTCACCAGAAATTTGTGCTTATGGCTTTATGCATTTCTATTTAGTTGATGTCTTCTCCGACCGATTAACTTGTGTTTTCTCCCATGACAGTGGATTTGGAAGGTGGTAGGTTATTACGGTAAAAGTTATTATCACCATATTTAAACTGTAGGTGCATTTATAATAATTGTTACGAATCCTATTTATTCTATATTTATCCTATATATATAGATTAACAAAAATCTTAATGTTATATGGATAATTTTTTGCTCACAGGGATGATCATGGCTTTAGTCCACTTCACTGGTGCGCGAAAGAGGGACATTTCAAATTAGTTGAAATGCTTCTACAACGCGGAGCCCGAGTTAACGCAACTAATATGGGTGATGATATTCCCTTACACTTAGCGGCTGCACATGGCCACAGAGATATAGTTACCTTAGTATATCAATTGTAATTTTTATCTAATATCAATAATTGATTCATATTACATTTAGCTTTTACGAGAAAGATCAGATGTAAATGCCACCAACGAACATGGTAATTCTCCATTACATTACGCCTGCTTTTGGGGTCATGAACTAATTTGTGAAGATTTAATCAGTCATGGTGCACTTGTTTCTTTAGCTAATAAAGATGGCGATACTCCATTGGATAAAGTAAAACCAGGATTAGCCAAGAGGTATCTTCTTTGAACCAAAATTTTATTTTAAAATAAAATATTTTATATAGACTTCAAGAATTAGCTGAGAAGAATGGCCAAGATATGAAAAAAATAAGTTTTAAAGAGCAAAGCTGGTTAGGGTTGAAAACAAGGTCACGTGATGCTACACTTTCAAGGTTTAAAGGTATAAATATTGGAGATCTAGATTTGCACAGTAAACTTGCTATAACTCCCTCTGGCGAGACCTGGCGTGGCAGATGGCAAAAAAATGATATCGTTGCAAAGGTGATTAACGCAGAATTTGTTTAAAATATTGCTCATACTTGTTTATATATTTGAATTTACTAAGCATTTACTAAGCATTCTAAGGATTTCAGCTTTTTTGACATTGAAAGTGAACAATCAGATGAATTTAGAAGTCGAGAGGTATACTGGCGTATATTAGCATTATAACAATATTTCCTAAATATAGAGGAAATTGAGAAAATATTGAATTATTACCATTTTTGAAAGCAGAGTAGCTCGTATTGCCCATTTTTGCTCTGACGATCTCTTTCCATCTCTCTGGGCATCTTGTTAGTATTTTGAATGACAGCTTGTTGTACATTTTCCCTTTCTTAATAATAATGATGAGTTTCCCTTTTAACCCAGAAGGCGCACTTCTCAGCGGGCAGCCGAGAATCATTTATCTCTATCTGCATAAGCGTTCACACATTTCAATAGAAATGTGTTAAGATTAGGCTCCTACGCCGGCATGCAACACATATAACTGTTAGTAGAATCAAACCAATAAAATAACACAAAAAATTTCGTACTCTGACTTCATGGCCTTTTCGTGTTCAGTTTCAACAATCTGTCTGATACATTTTTAATCCGCGGCTGCAATGTTCACCGCTTCCTCCATTTGATGTACAAATGACTTATCCAAAACAATCGGGTTCTTTTCTACACTCACTGCGCAAGTCCTCCTTAGTGCATAGATTTGTTTTATGTTGTTTGTCTTCTTTCATTGTCTTCTGTAGATCTATGGGGTAGACATAATTCGGCTTCGATCTCCGTCCCTCATTCCGTTCATAGTACAGTATTGATGACTAATTTGGTTCCAGGCTTCCATAATCTGAAGGTCATCATTCCCTCAGAGTACCCGATAAGGACGTGTTCTTCACTCCTGTCATCAAACTTTCCGAGATTTTTTCCTTCCGCGACTTATAGCACATAGTTTCAATTTGTTGAAAATGTTGAACTATGAGTACATTACCACTCCACAATTTTTCTGGTACCATTTCGTTGTTTAACTTTGTTGGACAACGATTGCGTATAAACGCCGCTGTGTATATCAATTCTGCCCATAAGAACTCTGGAAGTTTCGTCTCTATTTTCATACACCTGGCCATTTCAACTAAAGTTTTGTTGGCTCTTTCAGCGATTCCGTTTTGCTCGGGAGTATACGGTGCTGTCTTTTCATGTTTGATCCCACTCTCCCGCAAGAACGTATCGAAAGCCTTGTTACAGAACTCCGTGTCGTTATCAGTACGAATTATTTTGATCTTGCAGTTCGTTTGGTTTTCCAGTCTTGAATTTTTTCATGAAGTAAACGAGGACTTACCGACTATAGTCGCCAATGAATGTAGCGGGATTTTCAAATGGATTCATGCCTCATGGGACCGCAAATCCAAATGAACTAACTGTAATAATCTGTTCGTTCGTCTTACAGGTAGGACATCGAAGGTGGTACGCACCTGTTTTCCCCTTTTGCATATATCGCACTCCAATTTTTCTTCATCGAACAGGTAATCCACGCATCATTTGCTTTAATTGAAGTTGCTTGAGAGATGATGCGTTGAGGTGCCTGTGCCAGGTCAGGAAGGAACCTTTTGACTCATCGTGCTCCGCTTTAGGTTCGGGCGCATTGATTGACTTTTCCACTTTATGCACAACAAATAGGTCGCCTTTCTTCTTGGCAATCAACAAGAACTTTCGATTCTTATCAAAAGTCTTGGCATCATTCGCTCGGAACTCTACTCCGCATTTGCTTTTAGTCGCTTGAGATTAAAATTGCATTTAAATTTGGAACGTACAAGGTATTGTGTAACTTTATCTCTTCCGTCGTTCCCGTATCGGTCTTCAATGTAAGTCTTACGGTGCCTGATCCTCGGGTTTGTACCAATTGATCGTTCGCAAGTTTCATATAAAAGTTTCCGGAGCTTTTGGTAAAATTTATGAATTTGCGCCGGTCAGCGCAGTCGTTGACTTCTGCCCACATTTTTCACATTGTTGACTGTGTTGGCCAGTTCTTTAGCGATGAAACCACAATCACTACTTTCTTCCGCCTGGTTGAGACACTGTATCCGACAGTTCTTGGCCATGTGACCTTTGATTTCGCACTTCCTGCACTTGTATGGGAGGCACTCGCCTTTTAGTTTTTGGTTGGCAAAAGCCCTTGCTTACGGTTAAAAGTTTGGAACCTTTTGAACCTAACTTTAAGCGCACTGTTCATATCACGCGTGCAATCTTCCACTTCCAGGAATCTGGAGTATACTGACTGACTAGAATTAATCCGGATGTTGATTAAGTTGCGGAATTCTTCTACTTTGTTTTGTCCACATGCGTACTGAAGTAGCCTTGCTTTGTGCAGCACGGCTTCCTTCTGGGCTCGCCATACTGCGTAATTTTCCCCGTTAAATAAAGGAATCCTCCCAAACATAAGAGGTGTCCGCAATAAAAAGTGGCCATACATTTCAGTTTGCCAAGATGTAAAAAACTGACCGATCGCGTTCATTCTTGTTTTATTTTCTTCCCTACAAATATGAGTCAAGCAAAGGTGGCAAAACTTCTTAAAATTCCTAAGAGCACCATTCAAAAGGTATTAAAAAATTTTATGGGAAGGCTAACAACTCAGAGGAAACCTAGATCGGGGGCGAAAAATGATCACGTGATAAAACAAAGGAGCAGAAGATTAAACTTCTCATCACAAGACAACCAAACTCCAAACCTCTCGGTCAGAGATACCGCTGCGACTCTTAAAACCCCGAAGTCTACCATTCAGGACACGAAGAAAAGGCTGAAGCTGAGAAGTTTTAAGGTGTCCAAGGTATCTGATCGCGATGATGCGAATCAAAAATTTTGCAAAATTCGTGCCCGAAGGTTGTACACAAATTTTTTAACGAAATTCTCCTGCTGCATTATGAATGACGAAAATTACTGTAAAGCAGATTTCAGCCAAATTCCAGGTCAGGAGTTTTATGTTGCCGCACGCCGGGGAGGAGTGGTCCAAAAGTTCAGAGTGCGCAAAATTTCAAAGTTCTCACAAAAATTCCTTATCTGGCGATTTGTTCCTGTGGCCGAAAATCTCGACCATTCATTACAAAAGAGAGCATCAACGGTAAAATTTATTTGAAGGAATGTTTGCAGAAAAGGCTGCTTCCGTTCATCAGGCTACAGAGAATAATGTAATGTTTTGGCCTGAATTAGCAACATCCCATTATAGCAAGACAGCAATGGAATTTTACCGTGAAGACGTCATTACTGTTGTGTATAAGGAAGCAAATCCTTCGAATTGTCCAGAGCTACGACCTATCGAACGCTATTGGGCGCATGTGGAACAAAAACTGAAAAAGACAAAGAAACTAAGTAGGACTATCGAAATTTTCAAAAAATTGCATAAATGTTACAAAAACTATGAGTTTTTGTTATGTGCGGAACTTAATGGCAGGTGTAAAAAAAGTAAAGTATTCTTATATGGTTTCTTTAGTAAAATAAATTTTCTACTATTTTGAAGTTAAGATTTTGATTATTAAATTTGTAATCATGGCTCTCCGACCACTTTTCATTCCGGACACCTCTTATTATGTTCGCCATTTCTGTTCGAATTAATAATAATAATAATCTGGGCCCATAATCTGTCAGCAAAGCTTTAGAAAAATACTCTCAACTAAGTTTATATTTTATTTAAAAAGGAAAAAATCTTAACAGAAGCTCAATCTGTGATTATAACAAAAGAACATAATAAAATCAAAAAGCAAATTAGAGTAAACTAAGCGCTGAAAGGTAGATATGAAAGTAGAGTATTTCACATTAATGCTTGTGGACATCGTTATTCCATTCTTACATTTCCTCCTCAATCTACGCTTCCTTTGATTATCCACGTCTTAGTCGTCGTTGTGTTCTATCTCTCTTTTCACTGATCTGCTTCTTTCGCCTTCGAATTTCTGTTCGAAGAAGAGCGTTTCTAATCTTTCGTCTCCGTTCCTCTTCGGATTTCCTCTTCTTTTTCAACAATTCTTCCCTGAAAGTTTTCCTTTTGGATGATCCAAACATTTTAAAAAGTAAAATCGATCTGGAAATAGGAATATTATGCCTGAAATCTTGCCATGGTAATGAAATTTTATCATGTTCTCTGTGTTTCTTCATGAATTAAAATACAATTGAAAAAAAATGCCTTTCTCGTGAATTCCTTGAATATTTAAAGAAATCGTTGAGTTTACGGAATTTCATTGGTAAAACAAAACTAAGTTAAACTTCGAAAAACACCATGGGAATGACTTGAGTGTGTGACGCAGGAAATTAAAACTCTTTAACACACAAACCTTAACCATCTTCAAGCCTGTGGAGCATGAGCGCTAGTGTTTTTAGATTGGTATTGATTCTATCCAAATCG
Source organism: Dasypogon diadema (assembly GCA_006980735.1). NCBI lineage: Eukaryota > Metazoa > Arthropoda > Insecta > Diptera > Asilidae > Dasypogon > Dasypogon diadema. The sequence goes on from QYTT01094501.1 coordinate 20,419, forward strand.
TATTCATCTGAAGGGAGCCGCCGATTGAGTCTCTTTTCGATCTGGTACATAGTTACGCCAGTATTACGGCTAATATATGAGAAACGGGCAGACATGGAAGAGATAAAAATCGTTTTCTTTATAAAAAGGGAAAACTCTTTGTGGGTTTTGAACTTTCCCCCTTGATCATTAAAAAAGAAAATACGATGTAACATACAAACTTCTTACGTTATTCAACCACTTTTAGTGTCATATAATTCCATGGGATACCCACGGACACACACGGCAATGACAATTTTCATATTTTTGTTGTAAAACATGTAATTAGACAAGAAAATTTAAAATAGTTTTAATAGAATACTATTGTTCATGAGTTAACTTTCGCATTTAGCAATTTTAATGTGAAACACTGACAACACAGACTGTAAGTTTGGCTATCGCCGGATTATCTTTATTAAAACAATATTTTTATTCCAACGATAACTTTATTTCAAACTAACTTACTGAGCAAAAATATGCGTGACGATGTCTTCGTTACAATCGATAGTGCCGGACTAGTTATTAGGATTAGGATTCTTTGCCGAGAGAGAGACTGATCTGGCGGCGGTTGGTGTTATCAAGTTTGGTAATACTTTGAAGTTACAGTGGTTTGCTAAATTGTTGTTCATTTTATATGAAGGCCACACCGGCAATTATCAATCTTCAATTATTGATTACTATATTCATCCACATGCTAAGAAGTCAAAATTTTGAGTTCGAGAATTTGTAGCTCCTAAACGAAAAGGCATAGGAGAATGAGTAGGCACTCATTTAAAAGCCACTAGTGTTCTCTACGATATGGCACACATCATGTTTAGTATGAGCTACACGGCCTTCATGGTAAAAAACGACCAAAAAACCACCAAGGGTCGTTATCTCGAAAACCGTTCGGATCGTCCACCCACCCCCTCCCCCGCCCATCCCACCTCTCACATACAATTTTTTGTTTCTATTATGGAAACCGATCAGATGCCTGATCGGTCTGACATCCTGTATAACAAAGATTATTGTCGCAGACACGATTTTTCTCAACTTTATTTTACACTAAAATCAAAGCAATTAACGTATTAAGATGCTTATTTGCAAGTTGTTACCTAAAAACTGTTAAATAAATGTTGAACAATGTCACAGGGGATCAAAAACAAGTAAAAAACATAAAATATATAATCAGCCTTAGGCTGATTACTTGATACCCTAAATGTTATAAATATAATTCATCTCATAAAACTGTTCTGTACGAAATTTCAGAGTGATAGGTTGCTTCTTTTTCGAATTATGTCCAATAATCCAAAAATCCAATGTGGCGGCCCGGCTAAGGAGTGCGGAAATATGAGTTATTTTCATTTTATTGGTTAAACGTCTCATAAAATTGCTCCGTGCTAAATTTCCATTAATCCAAAAATTCAATATGGCAGCCTATTGAAGGAGTGGGGGGATTCGGCCCATTTTCGAACTTAGAACCATGAATTTTCTGAAAGTAATATATACCAAATTTCAGGCTTCTAGCTCAATTCTCGAGTTATCGTGTATACAGACAGACGGACGGACAGACGGACATGCTTAAATCGATTTGTTTTCACATTCTAAGCATATCGTCGGCCTAATCCTAAAACCTCGTAAGTGCCAGAACTCAAATTGTACAGGGGAGCGGGAAAGCGATACAATTTATTTATTTACGAGCTTTTTAAACTACATTTTCAGGGGATTTCCCGTTTTTCCAAAATTGCTAAATTAAATTAATAATAATTTAAATTTCATTGATACCTTGCGGCTAGTGTTACCGTTTTGCGATCAAAAACACGCAAACGTAAAAAGTGGAGTTACGAGGGTTTAGGATTAGGCCGACGATATGTATATAATTCATTCTGCTCTAGCATTATTGGTTCTATGCGTTACAAACGTTGGATTAAAACTAATATATCCTATCTATCATATAGGGCATGGTTTACAGACTACAAGGTAACGCCACTTTGGATATTTTGTTCTCACAGCTTTTCAGTGGTGGCGATTTTGCAACAAGTGATGTAAATTTAAGTACTAAAATAAAAATTAACATGTAAAATAATCGCGGATTCTATTATATTAAAAATTACACAAAAAACTCATTAAAGATCACGTCTCTTTTGCTCGCTTCCAATTGGAATGCTACTAAAACAATGTATCTTCTTCTCCCTCTAACAAAGATTCAAGCCACCGACCTCTAATAAATGAACTGCTCAATTTGCTATTTCATGTGGGGCTAGTTATCGAAGACACAGAATACATATCGGAAACGAGAAGGAATGTAGTTCCATCACTTTTTGTTGTTCGGTATCTTGTGCGTAAAATTGACATTTACCCTAGACCCAGAATGCTTATCAGAAAAGAGGCAGCAATATAATTCATTCAACTTAGTGCAGGTTAAGTAACATGCTCAGTCCATATTTATATGCCAATGATTCAAGCTCAATTTATTCAGAGGGACGTCACGATTTATATGTCAAAATAAAGCCTTTGCTAACCTTGCAGTCTGTAAACCGTGATATAGGGTATAACAAATAAATTATCAGTTACTGACAAAAGGAATTAATATGTTATATAAATAAATAAAATTATTAATTTTGTAGATTTTGGCTGTAAGGGAGTGCACGCCTCGTATATCTCGTGATTTTAATGAAGAATTTCCTAAATTAAGAATTTTTTCTCATCCAAATATACTGCCTATTATTGGAGCGTGTAATTCTCCTCCAAATTTAATTGTAATAAGTCAGGTATATGAAACTTTTGGGAAAAATGTTCTTATGAATGCATCTTAGCAGTTTTAGTATATGCCACGTGGATCACTGTACGATTTATTACATGGAGCTGCAGGTGTTGTGGTTGATACTTCTCAAGCTGTTCGATTTGCCTTGGATATAGCACGCGGAATGGCATTTTTGCACTCATTGGAACGAATAATTCCCACATATTATTTGAACAGTTATCATGTTATGGTGATTCAAATAAAACTACTTTACATTTTTACATTTTTTATTGTCTTTAATAATTTCAGATTGACGAGGATTTAACAGCACGAATAAATATGGGCGACGCAAAATTTTCTTTTCAAGAGAAAGGTCGTATTTATCATCCTGCGTGGATGTCCCCTGAAGCTCTGCTGAAGAAGCCAGGAGATCGCAATTGGGAAGCATGTGATATGTGGAGTTTTGCAATTTGTGTTTGGGAATTGGCAACACGGGAGATTCCATTTGCTGATCTTTCTCCAATGGAGTGCGGGATGAAAATAGCTTTGGAAGGTTTGCGAGTAAAAATACCACCAGGAACATCCTCATATTTGGCAAAATTGATTACGATATGCATGAATGAGGATCCTGGTAAACGACCAAAATTTGATATGATCGTACCAATTTTAGATAAAATGAAACGTTAGGAAAGGCTCATATTAGAGGGCATATTTATTTTAATGAGTTCATATTTCACAACATTTAACGTGCTATTTTTAACGATTAATAGAACTTTAAATATTCAGATGTAAATTGTGCCTTATTAACTGAGATGTGTTTCAAGTAGATAAACTTTAATATTTTAATATGTATTAACTTTTAAACTGCGCTTTAAAGATCGTTAAATTTTTATTATTTTTTTAAATGTCGAAAGTTTTATTAAAAATAAACTTTAAAATTTCATTGATTTTTCTTCCTTGTAAAAATGGACCTTTTGTTGAGTGGGCTTGACGGTTGCAATTACTTTTTAAAAAGCCGGGAGTGTTTGGATTTCGATAGTAACGCTATCTCGTCAGCGTTGCAAATTTATTTTTGCTCCCATATAATTCATGTTTGTAATTACAAGCAAGCTGACAAAGGACAAGATTTTTGAAAGCTTGTTGATTTACGACATCTCATCCGTGTAGGACATTTCCGCTGCGGTCGATTAGGGTGTCGACTTCAACCGAGGCAGTTGGCCGTTTAGTTGCCTGAAAGAAGTAGTGCGTTCATTGCGATTCTGCAATATGAACTCCAGGCTACTCCTGTAGTTCTGCGTTTGCAGTCGACCCTCGTAATACAAGCGTGTTTGGATTTTAGCGGAACAAAGTACCAACACGAACTACCTTCGACAAGTTCGACGCCCAGTATCAGTTACGGCTAAAGTTCCGCTCGATGAGTGACCGAATCTGGAGTTTCCCAATGTCCCACCACTGGCTAAGGCCAGCGGTGCTATAACTTGTTAGTTGCTTTTTGAACTCGACTGACCTAAACAAATTATTGTTGAAGATCCAGTACGCAGTTCGCTTTTCGACTATGGTATTGGTCCCTACTACCATGAAGTGATTGCTAATAGAGCAAACCTTATGATGAGTGACACCAGTGAAAGTGGAAAGGATCGATTGAGAGACATAAAGTCTGTCGATTCTTGGGCCAGAAAAGTGGCATGGTGGTGCGAAACTCTCGTGCACGCTTTCCGTACCGGATATTTCCAGCGAAGGAGGTCCACAAATTGGTCCTTCAAATTGGTGTGAAAGAATCCACTTCTTGCACTTCTTGATTGTGAAATGTTTTTGATCTACCGTGCTCTCTCTTTAACAGTAACATGATGACTGTTTTAAAATTATTTATAAAACGTCTTTTATATTTATCCAGCTGTTATATCTTGTTGAAAAGCCAAGCCATTTAATGAATACTTTGTTTCCACGTCTTCTTAAAATTTTCCCTTCTAAATAGAGATCAGGATATATGGTTGAAGCACTAAGCATACAATCATATAGAGAAACTTTCTTTAACAAAAATTTTGCCTTCTCGTGGATCCCAGATGTTCATGAATTCACTCTATTGATGAGAATAAGTTTGGATCTGCTATTGGCTAAGCTGTGTTGGTTGGAATAGGTAAAGTTGAGGAAACTTGTGTTGGTGGCCATATTGACGTACTTTGGCTCCATTCTTAGCACGTTGTCATTATCGAGTGAATTCATTTTTCTTAAATTTAAACTGGCGGATCCAGTATGGTGGACGTCAATGGAATGTTGGCAAAATGCCGGA
>QYTT01094503.1:5573-16724 GCA_006980735.1 Dasypogon diadema
GTATGTAGACTCTGTCTCGAAGAGGAGGAAACGTCGGAGCACATTCTCTGCGAATGCGAGGCAGTTGCACGATGTCGATTCCAGCTGTTTGGAGCACATTTGTTGAGGCCCACAGACTTCGAGAACGTCTCCTTCAAAAAGATACTACTCTTTCTTGAGAGAGTGGGACTGATGGAGAAACTCTAAACTGTGCGGAGCACAATAGGCCAACTAGTGGCCGCAGTGCATAGGCTACTTTAGCCCCGCCTCATTCTAAATCGAAATCTAAATCTAACACGTTAAACGCCACGCCGGTCCCAGGGGTCCGGCAATTAAAAGCTCTCTCCGGACAAATGCATTTTACCAAGTAATTCTCTCACGAAAGCTTTTACGCTAATTGGGGCACTCAACGTGTTAACAAGAACTGTACGATAGAAAAAAGACCCGGTATACTTTTTTAAAATACCTTCTTATTTGCTGAGTGTAGAGCGGAAATGTTAGAGTTACAAAAGACGCATATTTAAAATGGTTTGTATATCCCTTATTAAATTAAATTAACCCTGCACAGATTAGGCATGAAAACTAAATTAATCCACAATGAGAAGTAGAAGGAATAACATCAAACGAATAAGAAGATATAAAAAAAGGAACTTATGAAAAATTAATCAATCCAAATTGATATTGAAAAGTGTTGTGATATGCCTTGCACCTCAACACAACCAAATAATTAATTAGAAGAGGAAAGAAATGAAAATAAGTACCTAGCAAATTATTTACAAATACTTTAAAATAAACAATGATAATATGTATATTGTCCATTTATTATAGAATACGACAATACTTATATTGAAGTAAAATAGCATTGAAATATTTGGCACATTTTTGTTATCATCCAAGCTGGTATACCGCGCTAGGTGAGGCGCAGTTCTTTAGAATTACTGCTCGAACGCACCGGTTCCTATAAAATGCACGACAATATATTTGTGTACCAGTGGTTAAGGCAATTCTACTACAATTCTCACGTACAACTGAGATCATACTGGGATGTTGCCCAGTAAAAATATCATACTAAAAATTGTGGATTAACTTGAAACATTTGTCATTTGTTTTAAATAAATAATAATTCCCAATCTCCTTTTCCCCGAAAATTTTCCTTCGCCTAAAATGTGCTGTGTCCATCATAGACTTTTCCCCTGAGCTTAGACAACACCTTTAACACTTTAACTGTCATGCTACCTATATACGAGTAACATCTAAAAGCTCTCTCCACCAAATGCATTTTAACGTGTAATTCTCTCACGAAAGCTTTTGTGCCTAATTATGGCAGTCAAAGTGTTAAAAAAAGCTAAATCAGCTTACTAAAAGCCCTACTTCAGCATATTGATGTTACAAATATAATGTTTCTTCTGTATATGTTCAATATTTGGATTTGATCAACTTTTTTATGAATTAGTTTTTTAAAAATAAATAACTGTATTAGGTTAAACGATAAAATTAAGAGTTGCACTCTCCATATTCCCAATGCGGCTAAAAATTCTTTAACAAAGCTCTCAGAATATTATTTAAAAAGTTCTCATGTACATAGGTCAAATTATATAAATAATTATAAACCTAATTTATTGTTTCATGCAATAACATAAATTATATAATTTATTCATAAGGATTTTCTTTATTTTAAGTCGCTTTCAAATTTATCATTATCTTTGGTATCTAAATTCAATGAGGTAACAGGAGATGTAATTTCTCCTTGTGGTGGGTCAAATGTTGGTAAAAATGGATTTGTCGAAGAATACTGTACTCTGTACGTACCAAGCGTATGATAATTGTTACTAGATGTTGAACTGATTGATGTTAAGGGTCTATTATTACTATAAAACTCATAACCACTTAATGAACTTGTCGTTGAACTCATACTTTCAGTACCTGTAACTATTGTAGATGTCATAGTTATAGGAGCTAACGTGTATGAACATGTTGATGTTTTTGGTAATGTACCATATATGTTCAAAGTATTAGTTTGAGAATCGCTTTGACTTATCGCCGTGGAATCTGGGCCTGCTAAACTGCTTGCTTGCTCTTTTGCTTGACCTTTTGTAGAGTAATAATTATTGAAGTCTGATTGATATAATATGTTTCTAGCTACGCTTGTAGGTAATGTGTTACTTATTTGTCTAGATGGTGAAGACACCTGGTATAATGAAGTAGGTGAAGTTGATGAGAGTAATGAAGCTGATGAAATTGCCGTTGATGTTGTTATTTCTTCTAGAGTTGTTTTGATACTAGAAGATGGGAAATGATAGGTACCTAATGAAGAGCTGCTACTTACTTGACTTCTATATGTACTACTAGTAGGCTCCGATGTTATTGATGATTGTAATTGCTTATTTAAATTACTTGATATATTTCTACTGTGATTATTATTGGTATAATTCATATTTGATAAGGAATCTCTCACATGAGGGAGGGAGCTGGATGAAATTGGAACATAAGAGCCCGAATCTCTAATTAAATACCGCGAAAATGCTTGTGAAGTTGGTGGTGATGAACTACTTGATGTTGCTGTTGATGATGATGTCTTTTCAATAGCGGTTGAATGCAGAACACTCTTTATGGATGGAAATGGGTCTGAAGTAGTAGTATTTGGTCCATAACTGCTGATACTTTTACTACCATTTTTAGGCATTTCAATATTACTTTCCTTTGTTGTATTATTATCAAAATCAATCTGATCCTTTATCATAAGATGTGAACTTGGTGATTCATGAATTCTTATGTTTGAGGCTGAGACATTACTTGTGGTTGGTGAAGCACCTCTTTTGATGGTATCAGTGCCTAGTAAAAATTATTTTATTATTAAAAAATACAAATACTGTAAAATCTATGCCAAATACCTGACCCCGAGCCAGATCCTGTTGATGTTGTGCTACTGCCTGGGGAGGGTGTGCCTGGCAGTGGCGATTGGTCTCGCGTTCCCAAGTCCACTAAGCCCACCGATTGAGGGAGCTATTGAGAACTCAAAAAATTTTAATATTTAATATATAATCCATTCAATTATACCTGTTGGCCCACTTGTGGCGAGACTCGATGCGATTGAGCTAACTGACCCGCTGCTGATTGATACTGATGATTGCTGGGAATGACTGAGAGATGATGTTGGTCTTGTGATTGATTGCTGATTGTTGAAAGGGAGATATGACTGGATTGAAGGGGTTTGTCCACTTGCAATACATTGACTTTGTTTCCACGCTGCCCTATTGGCTCGCCGCGTCGACCTGTCTACATAGGATTCTGTATTAAACATATATATTAAGAATTGAGAAGCATTCGTAAAATTTATCAATCTAACATAAAATCTATCTATAAATCTGCAAAATTAACTGAATTTGTTCCTTGATTACGTTACCTGAGACAGACATTGATGATTGAGGTTGTGGCCAAATTTGTAATAAATATTTTAATACTGCAATTGGTTGCGCATGATCTATTTCTGTCCCTGGAGCTGAATTGGCTGAATGTAGCATCAATGGGGGACCCATCACGGTAGCAAGAGCTTGTGCTGACATTTTATTTCGTTCTGATGCTGACACAACCAATGATAAGTGGTCCAATAGAAAAACTAATGTTGCCTATTGAAAAATATATATAATATAATCAAATTGTAAGTTATTCTATTTTATTAAGAAATTTGTATAAAAAACTAATGGAGTAACTGATGAAATCGTTAACAATTTAGAAATTTAACTATTTAAGAAGGAATACCCACTCTGTTCGCTCTAGGAAGACAGTCCAAAATACTAAGCATTAATTTAGCATTGCCTTCAGGATCATCAGGTAAACATACAGCTGATGAACAATAACTTGAATATTAAATATAATTTTAATCTCGAAATAATTACCTAAAGCATCTACTGTCATTTGGAATAGACACCTAGTAAATAAAGGTTCTGGAAGTTCCCTGAGATAGTCCTTTAATACTCCCGTAATAACATTAATATCAGGAACATGTTCTGGGCTCAATTCAACAGCACGGCTATTTCGTTCAAATGCTTCTCGCAACAATCTCTTTTTCGTTGCAGAACCACATAGTCTGTAGAGACCGATGATGTCAAGCCCCCTTCTTTCAACTTCTTCTACACAACGCCTTAATACTATCGGTACAGGAGCACTGCCTGGTGCACCTTTTGATTCTCGATTTACTACAGTTTCTAAATCAGCACCAAATAATTGTGGATAACTGCCCCTTAAGCTTGGAAGTCCACGTCTCCGGTACAATGTCACAGGGTCGGTATGGCGCAAGCGTATGTATATAGTTCCTCGGGGCTCTACCTTAAGTGCTAACTGATGTAATGGCGATTGTCTAAGTAGTGAGGCCAATGAAACGGCGCCACGATAGCAAAGCTTATGTCGATGTTGAGGATCCCATGAATAAACTAAAACATCCAACTGTTTATTGCAAACTAAATCCAATTCAAAGGACTCGTCCCAATCAAACTGCAAATCTCCAGATCGTACAACCGTTCTCGCCTTGTGTACTCTGTCACATTCTAGGACACAATATAAGTCTCTCATTTGCCCTTGAGTTTGCGTAACATCCGGGGTCGATCTTAAACCCCGTCCCGCTAATAGGTGTATCCACAACATCCCAGATATACCGCCTACGTCTAATACTGGCTTATCTAATTTATATTTAACAAATTCTGCTGGATTTATATCAATTTGTCTGTGCGTTCTTGGTAATGTGGCGCTTGGTGTTGGTGCCGGACTCTGATGTCCACTTAAAATACTGCTTGGACTTCCGGGTCCTGTAGAAAGCTCTAAGAGCTGTCTCATTCTTCTAATGCTGGGTGAACGTATGGATGACGGACCACTTATATGTTGTGAAGACATTGATCTTACGGGAAGTGCTGATAGACCTCGCGGACCTATCAAATGACGATCTAATGTTCCAGTGAGAGCACCCGTACGACTGCTGTATATGCTTTCCGTCTGAAAATAACGTACAACAGTAGAAGTCAAAAGATTCATAATTTATATATTCATAAATTACATTTTTTAAAGCATCATGTATATTTTCGGCACTACATGAAAATCGATGACCTCGTGGTTGACTTAGTAAATCGCGTGTTAATCGCATCTGCTCACTTATGGCTGAACTACTAGGAGCTCGTCGTAACCAGGCTCTGTATTCATCTGAGGTAAATATAGAAGGACTAGCAGAAATACGAGCTCTTAGGTCCCTATCTCGTCGTGCCGGTAGTTCTGGAGCAGATAAATTACCATCACTATCATCTATTAGTCGTTCACCTATACGTGTTCGAATTCCACCTAAACGTGTTCCTGGCCTTTCTCGAGGAAGTGAATTAAATTTCGCTAAATCAGTGCCACCCCCTAAAACCGAGGTGCCTCTAGGTATACTGCTAATTGCTGGTCGATTATAATAATAATAACTAGGTCGAGGACCAATTGTTGCTTCTGTATCACTTGAATAGTCCAATGTTGGACGCGACCTTCTAGTTAATGTTGACCCACTTTGTGGGGTACCATATTTTGAAGTTCTCGGAGGTTCGTATCGTCCATATCTTCCTAGTGTCCCTCCTGATGTCATTGTTCCAGTCTTTAAACTAGATCTCAATAGAGAATGCCTTCCTAAAGATGAAGAATAATCTGAATATTCCACGCGAGGTAAATGCTGATCAGATCCACTTCGTGGGAATCTTGTGTGCGATTGACTCATTCCAATTCCCGTTCCAGTTGACATTCGTCTGGATGGGCCTGGATAGAATGAATGAACTTTTTCAGCTAAACTCTCTAAAGTTCCCGCATTTTGATAATATGAGTGCGAGGGAACAAATGCATGACTTTTTGGTTGTTCTGTAATAACAGATGGCGGTGGAGGAGGCTTATACCCCCAACTGGGTGTTTCACTTATTGTGTTCGGACGACTATTATAATATAAATCTAACTGTTCACTCTGAGGACTGTAATTATTTAGGCCAAGTCCTAACCGAGACCTAGATTCTGTCATTTCTCTACCATCGCCTGCAGCAAGAAGACGTAATAATTAGACAATAGTTTGACATAAGTTATTATTTGTACCTGTACGTCTTTCACGCGACGACCGAGATCTTGGTATTCTATCAGTTTCATCTAAGTCTTCTTCTCTCAGATCCCTTTTGATTACAACAACCGGAGGCGGTTTTTGTTCTGGACGTGACAATGGCGGTGGTCCTGGAGAACTAGCACCTCGATTAGTACGCCGTTGCCTTATTGCTAATACCAGACGTCGAGGAATTGACATTATAATAACAACATCGTCCAAAGACATATGTGTTACGTCTACTAAATTAACAGCCAAGATTTCATCACCTACCTGAATTAAGTAGAGATTTAAAGTATTAAATTTCGTAACTTAATTTTGTAGTCCTACCCTTAAACAGCCGCTGTTATAAACAGCTGATTCTAAAGCTATCCTTGATATGAATACTCCATCAGTTCTATCAGCTCCATTGCCTTCTCTGATGTATAAACCTAAGGTTTGACCAGGTCGTTTTACTATTTCCACAAGCTGTAATAAACAATATGTTGTAGATGCTACTGAGAATAATAATATCTTTAAAATACCTGCACAGTATGCCTGGCATCACCTTTTGACATCAATTTTTGTGCAGCTTCTACGGCTTGCTTTCCACCAATACATCTTGGCTCTAATATTCGAACTATCATCTCACCACGACGTTCAACAGCCTGCAAAATATTAATAATCTCAAATCGAAATAACACATGTGACAAAAATTTAATTTTTGCATGAAATTTTGGAATTTAAGAGCTATTGATAAAGGAAGGTGAGGAAATGTGTTTTTGGGTAGCATGTACGAAAGTAGAATTTTACGCCCTTTCCACTTCGAGTGTAAAAAATGGGGTAGTTCATCTGAAGAAACGAAGTTGATCTCCAATTACAATTCAATTTGACATCTTCATCAAATTCGAGATCAGGTGCCTACTTTTATGTCGTACAACCTTTGTTCAAAAAATTTTTTTCCAAAAACCACACTCTTTTGAGACGCCCTTTATTTTTTTTATTTGTTTAAGGGTGTGAGACCGCCAGGCTCGACAAGGAAGTGGTATTCCAGGTGTCTAAATCTTTTCGCTGAAAGTGACGGATAGTGGCACAGAAAGTGTGTCACGGTCTCTGTTTCATCCCCGCTATGAACACTATGCCCCATCAGAATTGAAACCAACAATGATGGTTTATTTAATCGGAAAAGCTTAGATGTTGAGCTGACATTCGATGGACCCCACAGTTCCTTGGTCGTTCTGGCAAACGGGGTCACATTCCAAAATTTAGTTGACATCCCCGTTGAAGAGGGTAGGGAATCAGACGCAGCCTCCTCCCACACCACCTCATCTGCTTTTTCGTTGCCATGTATGTTACTATAGTCTGGCACCCATAGAATTATCAGATTATTGTATTGTTCAAAGATAGGTCGGTAAGAACACGTTTGCATTCCCTTACTAGCTTAGACGTTACAAAAAAAGGTTTCATCAGGGCTTTGATAGCCGCCTAGCTTTCTGTGAAGATCTCAATATTCAACTCCTCAGGTTGCAAAACCAGAAGGTATCTGCCCGCTTCTATAGTATAGCTTTGACCTCCGCCTGGAAGACCGTGGTGTGCTCCCCTTTATTTACTCTTTACTTTTTGTGTATGTACTCTATATGTTATGTATATGTTTTTGTAATTAAAGAAAAAACCTGAACAACTTTCCGGAACATACAGGCTGCGTACAGCAAGTAATTTTTGCGTTAAAACTGGTAAGAAGAATTTATATTTCATAAATTGAATGAAAAAAATTCAGGGTTCATATAGCAACCCTCTGAATGAGTTTCTCGATTTGATGAGTTCAGTGTAGGCCAGCAATTTCTTCAGCACGGTATGAGAGCTGACCTTGCCTGCCGTGAACACACTAATCTGAGATCCAACAATTCGATCCATATATATGAATTTTTCAAAATCCTTAGGCTATGCTAAGCGCTGCCACGAGCAATGCTGCCAATCGATGACAATTACTACCAAATCAAACGCAAATCTAATGATCTTGCGCGTTGATCAGCGCGTTCAGTCTGTTCAACTCGATACGGCCACTATGGACAGCATAAAAAGGATTCCAAACTTGGGATGCGTGTTCAAGCAGTGGTCTGACGAATGAGTTATAAAATTTTTAAAGAGACGTTGAGGTCAGAAAACTCCCTAGACCAGCGCCTAATGAAACCATGCATGGAATTGCCTCTAGAAACCATATAACAAAACTTTTGGTGGTCCGATGAGGACCGTTTACATTTATGCACTTTTTGCTTGCGATAAGCCCATGCATTAGAAAATGCAAAGCATGCGGAATTTTGCACAAAATCTTGCATTTTTGTTATTTTGCATGTATCGTTCGAATTGGAGCTTTACAGGGGTATCTGTGCCACTAAACTGGTACAAAATCTAGATCTTTAAGTTAGACTCCTTTAGTTTAAAATCATTAAAACAAATAAAAACACATAGTGCCGGCCAACTTAAATAGAAATTCACACTTACCTCAAGGGCAGCCGCAGTGCTTGGATCGTGATCATTTTCAACAGCTTCTATCTGTCTAAATATTTCTGAACTGATTCCCGATACTTTTCGGAAATCTCCCTGTAATAGGACTGGCTCCTTGACTCCCTGTCTTTGTGGCATCGTTTGCATTTGACTAGCTGGCAGTGGCCCTGGTGGTGCCCGGCCAGGACTAGCAGTAACATCAGGAACTGATCTTCCATTTTCCTAAAATAAAGAGGGTTTTTATTCATTTCGAAAAATTTTTTACTTTATAAAAAAAAAACATTTTCCAAGATAAAAGGATAGCAAAGTGATGTACACATTTCAAGAAACTATGATATCATTACTTATAAATTAACAGTTGAAAAGTTTTATCCGCAGGAAGCATTTCATACCTCCAGAGAATAGATTCTTGGCCTTTCTATGCGAACCAACTATTTGTAATGCCCTAAATTCACCCTAAATTTATTTCAACTATCAGAGGTAAGACGTTATGCACTTCTGAGAATCTTCGAATGAATATTCACAATAAGGAACAGAAAACACAATTTTGATTACAACAATATTTAACAGATTCCCCTATGTCCATACACAGTCCCTGATGAGTACCATGCCAGAGTACCCTCTGCATCCTGAGAGCCGCTTCGACTGCCATGTTCTTCACAAACAGATCCAGCGGTGCCAAAAGGGCTTCTAGCGCAGTGCGAAAATCGCCCGTAATCTCTGTACACGCCATCACTTGACAAGCCTTAGGCCACCAGACCGCCACCGCGAATGACAGAATAGATCTAACCACCAGATTCGAAGAGCGTAAGCGGTACAAATTCCAGATCCTTAGTCCGCCTAGGGAAAACTATTGTTTCTGTCTTGCTCGCGTTAATAGTGAGGCATTGTTCTTTACACCTCCCCTCCACTCCTTGGAGAGCATCTCTGGTTATTTCAGCGGTAGTGGACATGAACTTATCCCTCGCCATCAACTCCACGTCGTCCACATAGCTGATTACATGAATTCACGTGGCTTCAAGCGAAGAGAGCTAACTGTGACTTTCCCCAGAAAGGAAGATAATACCCGCTCCCCCTTGTGACTCTACCTCTAACACTCATATGACAGGTCTGAACCGTGATTGAATACATCTATACATATACAGCGTGTTCCATTTTAATCCGTTACCACGGATAACTTAGTTCTTACGCATAGGATCAAAAAACATTCTGAATAAAAGTTTGATGGTTTGAAGGGGAACATCTGATCCTGTCAAAAAATGTCACCTCTACCCCCTGGGGGTGCGACGGGAGGATCGTTTTAAAATTTTAAACAGGAACACCTATTTTTTATTGCAGATTCGGGTTCTAGGCCACAAAATATGTAAGTTTTATTTGAAATAGTTTTTTTGATTCACGATAAATGGCGCTGTAATCGTATCAAACTTTTATACATGGTGTTTTTTGATCCGATTGCATATTTCTTAAGTTATCTGTGGTGGCGGATTAAAATGGAACTATATATATACATGCTCATTAACTGATAAGCTTACAACCCCATAAATACCAATTAGGAAATTCTTTGCCAAACTAAACATAACTTTATGAAGTGGTAAAGAATATTATTTCAAGCAGGAAATTGTAATTGTAGCCAAGGAGAGCTTTTAATCTAACCCCACAATTGCAATATTCCATCTTTTTTATTTTTTTTAATTACAACCCATAGACAAAGCATTTTCCTAAATGTCCATTAACAATTTCCAAAAATGTATCTGCCTATTTCGATTCCCCTTTAGTTTTACTCTAGTTTACCAACACATACGAGATACACTGTATATACATTTAAAATTGCAATTCCCAATGCAGTTATACATTTTCTGCCCTGCAAGAAACAATGGGTTGAACATAGGAAATTTAACAGACACTCTAACTTAAACTTGCAGTGCATAGAAAGTTTTTGTGTTCTTGGATAATGCCTGCCATGAGATTCAAATTTTACAGCTTTTAAGCACCCACAGACATTATTTTATTATTTTCAACGAGGAAAAAAAATGGTTTGTACCTCACCTACATAAGCACACGGTTGAAGCGAAACTTCTACATATAGCAGACGATATCAGCCGCATGCAAAAGTTTTTCTTTTCAATCCTGTTTTTCATTTTCATTTAATTTTTACAAATATTAGTCGTTTTCAAGTAAGTAAAATTTCGTTTTGTGAATTTAAAAAAGTAATGTATAAAAAAAGTAATACCCTAGACAGACAGAGTTGAAAATTATTTTTTTTACACGGTATTCCGTTATTACTTACAAATATTATAAACGGTCGATGATAACTAAAATATCACATAAATATTCCTGTATTAACAGCATAGGGAATGCCTTATTAAAACTGGGTCTATAGTTGTTCAATATTTGATTGTTTATTGGTTTTGATTGTTCAAAACTGTTAAATCAAAGTTTACTAAAAAGCAATCAAGGGTATTAACCCTTTTAGTGCCGAATAACGTCGTTGAGGACACTTGCGAAAAGTGTGAACAACGGTATATCCGTGTGCCTGAATCAATATTGGCTCAGAGTACATTTCGGAGCTTATTTATATTCGTGATAAGTGT
>QYTT01094503.1:16744-51129 GCA_006980735.1 Dasypogon diadema
TTCTAAATCACAATAAATCTCACGTAATTTCGAAATCAAATTACAATGTGACACACTGACCTTTGACAGCTGGTTGTGATTTCACTGTAGAGTTTTGACGCGTTGTGTCTCAATTGTAAAAAGAAAACATATGATAAGAACAGTACAACATCACCAAAAATCTTTATTTCTAATAAAATTGAGGAAAACTATTCAAAGATCTCTTTGGCAATTGGTAAATTCAAAAATGTGAGAGATTGAAATCTTTTTGGCATGTTTGACAGCAGGAAATTACAAAAGATAAATACAAATTTCACATATAGTTGGCTCCGATATAGAAATTATCGTGATTTCAAAGCTAAATCAGCCAACATTTGACGTAATTTCGTATCATGATTTAGCTCGAAATCACCCATTTATCGTGATTTATGGGCCCAAATTACGAATTATCGTGATTTAGGACTCTGTCTGTCTAGGGTATCCCAAAAATATTTTGAAAATTATTTTTTTTACACGGTATTCCGTTATTACTTACAAATATTATAAACGGTCGATGATAACTAAAATATCACATAAATATTCCTGTATTAACAGCATAGGGAATGCCTTATTAAAACTGGGTCTATAGTTGTTCAATATTTGATTGTTTATTGGTTTTGATTGTTCAAAACTGTTAAATCAAAGTTTACTAAAAAGCAATCAAGGGTATTAACCCTTTTAGTGCCGAATAACGTCGTTGAGGACACTTGCGAAAAGTGTGAACAACGGTATATCCGTGTGCCTGAATCAATATTGGCTCAGAGTACATTTCGGAGCTTATTTATATTCGTGATAAGTGTATAATGATATTATTATAAAAGAATTACCGGTATTGATGTTGTTATATATAATAACAATGGGATGCGTTCGGTCTCAAATTAAAGAGAGGTGCACTCCCTATGCGGTAGTGCAATAAAATGTAGCAGTTTCAGGGCGGGAGGGTATTCGGAAACTCAGTTGAAAGTTTTAATTGTGTTTTTTGAACACACCCTCGCCACGCAGCTGGTTAAAGTATCGTGTAAAGGTCATCTCCTCCTTTCATTTGAAAATACGCACATAACAATATCTTGTTTAGTTTCCGAAATATCAGCTGCTTCATCTTTCAGCTGAATTTTTGAACACCCCCTCGCCGCACAACTGCTTCACTTTATTACGGTATCATGTAGAGATCATCTCCTCCTTTCAATTGGGACCAAACATGTATCGATATTTTGTCTAGTTCGTGAGATATCTGCCTTTTCATCTTTCAACTGAACTGAGCGGACTAAAACATTGATCGGACTCAAATATTGATCGAACTCATTTCTAAGAGGACTCAAATATTGATCAGACTTATTTCTGAACGGACTCATACTTAGAATCCGTTCACAATTTGAGTTGATCACTGATTTGATTCTGAATTTCTTACAACCCTGATGTGAATGATACAGTGATTGTATTATTACTTATTTTTATTTTAAAATATATCAAATATTTTTTTAAGTTGAAGATACGTTGTTTATGTTTTATATTACATATTCTATATTAAATTTTGTCAGAATAACTTTATGGTTTACTTATAAATGCTATTTAAAGAATCACTAATTTTTCAAGATTTTTTTTCATTTTTAATAAATACTATTAACACAATTTTAAACAAATATTGAAACAATCTAATCATTTATTCTTTGTTTTTTTAGTTTTTAACATGTTCCTCTTTAAATTTTGTAATTATATTTTAAAATTAATTTTTCATTGCCCTTTTCTCAAAACTCAACGAATTATAAAAATTTGGCTTGACACTTTATACACAACTTCAATTTTTCGTTCGGCACTAAAAGGGTTAATACTGCGGATGCAAAATTGATATCAAAATCTCATCTAAGAATTAAAGGTACCTAGTTTTCAAAATTTTGTTGTCTGTGTTCCATAGTACATTCAGGTACATTTTTGACGTTATTTAGAACTCGGACTGATTGTGTACTTTGCAATTCATTCCTCATAGATGACATTAATATATGAACGGTATCATTAATATTTTAATATATAGCTACACCTCCTAATCATACAATAGGAGGAGGGGACGGCAAGGGGGCACAGGTGCCACTCGAATACTCCTATTAATTTATTTATTTATTCGTCTTCCTATTACAATAACCTTACAGATTTTAAAATCGAACTTAGTATTAACTAATTGTAAAATAGTTAAAAGTTGAAAATGATATTTTTGAAAAATAGTAGTTTTAAAAATTTCTCTAGAATATATTTCTAGACATTGGCTTATTATAACCATAATTAGTTCTGTACTGCGGTCCATATAGGAAGTTTCAGTCAGTCTTTCAGGTGTATATAAAGGAAACGCTTACAATAATCTTGGCGATTTTATTCTATGGGAAATTACAGGTTCAGGAGTAAAGGCACCCTTCCACTGTTAAAGGAGGGATGATAACCATATTTATTGTTTTACTACCTGCAACTAATAAGTCTTTTCTGATGCACCTCAGTATTAGGAAGTTGGTCAGTGCATGCATACTCACAGAAGGTTAATACGAAAAAGTGTCAATTTCAATACAGAAACATACAGTAAAAATATGGCTTCACAGATATGAAGAGACTGATGATGTACAAGATGTAGAAAAAGATGGTGGAAAACGTGTATCCAGTAAAAAAGAAGATAAAGTAATTTTAGACCTTGTAACAAAATATCCAAGTGATACTGTGGCTCAGGTTCAAACTAAATTAGGACGAAAAGGAATAAAAATTACGTAAACAACGATTAAACGACGTTTAAATTAAGTGAACATTAAATCAAAAAGGCCAAAACATATTCCTCTGTCGTCTACTAATTACATAAATAATAGTCTTCAGTGGGCATTACAATACAAAGAATTTGATTGGAGCCTAGTTGTTTTTATTGACGAGTGCACATTTGTAATGGAAAATTATAAAAAAAACTTTTGGGTTCACGCAAGGAACAATATAAAATACAGAGAGTGAAACATTCGCTCAAAGTGCACGCATGGGGTTGTTTTTCACAATACAGATTTGGAAAGTTAATATTATTTACCAGAAACTTAAATTCTGACTTTATGTGCACTATATATAAAAAAGGACTCTTGCCATCAACAAAAAGACAATTTGGAAGTTCTTCCGGGGCTTGGATATTACACGAAGACAACGATCCCAAGCTTCGGTCTAGAACATGCAGGGAATTTAAGGACAATAACAATATCCAAGTTCTACCATGACCATCAATGTCTCCCGATATAAATCCCATTGGGGTATTATGAAGATGATGATGGCGAAAAAACCAAAAATTTCTCTTAAATCTTTTACGCGACAGATAAGGTCAGTATGGAAAAATTCACCAAAAGAACTTACAGAAAGATTAGTATCATGAATGCCAAATCGTGTAAATAAATTACTAGATATACAGGGTGATTACATAGGGTACTAAAAACCTAAAACTATGTTAAACTAAGAAAATAAAAAAAAATTAGTACATACCACATGGATGTTGTGTTTTCATTTTAGATGGGTGCCGTTACTCATGGACCAAGTTGTATATCTTTAATAAATATAGCTCAACTAACTTCAGATTTTCGACTTTAAAAAAATCTTTTTCTTGCACAATTTCTATCCTCACTGTAAAGAGTAACGGATTTTTTACGCCTTTTTAGTTACTTTCGAGGAAGCTTTGATAAGCTTTGAAAATTGCAAGTTCTATATATGATATAAGAGATCGTTTTTTATTCAAAAATGACTCTTAAATCATTAAACTCTTTGACTCTATTCCCTGGATTATTGTCAATTATATAATCCAAAGAAATCGAGTTTAAATTATCGTAAAATGACATTAGAGAGTTTATTAAAATCACTGTGTAATGAAAAGCAATCGTTTATAGTATTAATCTTAATGGGCAGCTTCAAATCATCATCAAATAACAAGCATTTAGCATTAATGTAATTGTCAACAACATTTTAAAAAACAGCAGAAAGAGCAGAGGACCTAGATGGCTGCTTTGATGAACACCTGAAGAAATTAGGATTTTCCTAGATAAGATTTCATATAAAGCTTGCGTTCCTTGCAAATCATGTAAACCAACTAATAAAAAAAGAATAAAAATCAAAAAACCGTTATATATATATATCGGTTATAACGACAAAAAATTTTTTTTAAATTCCTTCCTTTGGTATTTTTGCGATTTTAACGTTGAGAAATTTTTTCCATGTGAAAAACCTTTGAAGTTTGTTTTTTAGTTTGAATTTTAAATTTGAACAAGTTGTACGGGAGTGTGATTTTTGATAACAATATTGGATTGGAAGATTAATTTTCATCCTAATGAATAATAAAAAAAGAAGAACGTTTACACTGGAGGAAAAAGCAGGTATAATTTTTAGAGTGAAAGCAACACGAATATTACAAAAGAAATGGGAGTATCACATTCCATCATTCCTACAATTTATAAATCAAAAGAAAAAATAAAGGAAAACTTTGAACAAGAAAATTTTAAATTGAAGAAAATCAGAAAATCTGAATTTGATGACATAAATAAGTGTTTGATAGATTGGCTTACAGCGCAAAGGAGCAAAAATATTACAATATCTGGATCGCTCTTGGAAATTCATGCATACGAATTTGAAAAATAAAATCATGGATCCTACTTTTTTGAAGTCGACACAACATAGTTTATGCGAAAATAAGTGGTGAAGCAGTAGACATGAATCTTAGTACAGTTGATAATTGGATGACAAATGTTTGGCCAATAATTCGTGCAGAATATACAGATAACGAAATTTTTAACATGAATGGGACCGGACTTTTTTACAAACTATCGCCAGGTAAAACACTAAAATTTAAAGGAGAAAAGTGTGTGGGTGGAAAGATGTCGAAAGAAAGGATAACTGTCCTAATTGACGCAAATATGACTGGCAAAGAAAAACTCAAATTATTGGTTATCACAAAATCAAAAAATTCTCTTTTTGTTTCAAAAGAGTTAAAAATTTACCGGTTTTCTATGAAAGTAATAAGAGAGCATGAATTTTATCTAATTTTTTAAAGAGATATTTCAGAAAATCGGATAAGGATTTGACAAAAAAGTTGAAAAAGATCATTTTGCTTGTAGACAACTGTCCGACTCATCCAATAGTCGATAATTTTCGATTAATTAAACTTGTATTTCTGCCTCACAACACTACATCTCTTTTACCAACCAATGGATCAAGGTGTGATAAAATCCTTAAAAGTTCACTACAGACGTTTGCTCATGCACAAAATTGTGCAAAAATCTCCAGATGAAGGTCAAAAGGATATCAATTTACTGGATGCAATAATTTTGCTTGATGATATCTGGAAAAGAGTAAGCGAGCAAACGATTGCCAATTGTTGCAGGATTTAATTGTTTGCAGACACAGCTAGCCAGACTGATCCTGATGATGATGTACCACTTGCAGATTTGGTACATCAATTGCAACATCAACGAGGTGGCGAGCTACATTGCATTTATTTAAATAAAAAATATGTACATATTAATTTTCACTTCTACCAGTTTTTAACGATTATCGGCTATAGCGACGGATCGATCTCTTTCTTCGATACAATTAATTGCGTAATTAGAAAATACAGCCACTTTGGGATATATATAGAAAATTTTTGGTGTTTACTAGAAAATTTTACAATGTTGGAATAGTTTTCATAATAGAAAGATGGCGATAATTAGTTTTTTAAGATATTGCCTCAGCTCAGGGGATGCACACAGCACAACTTAGGAGGAAGGAAATTAGGGAAATTTTAACCTGACAAATGTTGCAAGTGATCCACAATTTTTGTCATGAAATTACTACTGTGCAACATCCCAATGGATTCGCAAGTACAATTCTTGCCAGTAGAATTGTCTCAGCGACTGGTATCCAGATAAATCGCCGTACCTTGTGTGGGATTTGAACCCACACCAACAGGGGAGAAAATTTGCAGACGTGCCCCTCAGCCTGCTCGACTACCGGCGAAAAATAGACAATAATGGAGAAGTGAGACATTTTGCACAGTATTTCAAAACATAAGGGCATAGATTACCAACATCCAGTTTAGTATTTGGACCAAGATCAGCTGAAAATTTCATGTAGAAAGCGGTAAAAGCTCAAATACTGCACCATTGTTAGTAGTCAAAATAATCCGCAAAAAGGTTGCAACCGTAACGCACATGAAATGAATTATTATTGCAGTATTCTAACAGATTGGGGAAGCTAAATGTATTCCTTTATAAAAGATTTAACCAGTTAGCTCCTAATTTTTATTTTTAAAATGGGGTTTATGCGATTATGGTAATAATTTGGATTAAACAAAACTATAATAAAATTAGGGAACCAAATTTAGTCACAGTAACTGTTCGTATATTTTTAAATTAGTTTACCAGCACATTTTCTACAATTTACCTTAGTTAACAATTTAGTCAAATTTCGCAAACAGTCTTAACGATAATAGCTTTTCGCATGCTGTTTTAACAGCACATTTTCAGCTATTTTATTTCCGGTTGAGGACACCATAAAAAAGTAAAACAAAATTTAAATAAGTTTACAATTTAGAAGATCTCATCCACAACCTTAGTTTAGAATTTTGGATATGTTTACTACAGCAAACTCCATCTTAGATCTCCCAGTAGGAAATGTATTCATTACTTCATTAATGAAGTATACACTACTATACATTCCCAACAACAATGAATTTTAACAGAGCGATACCATTGCAAATTCGTAATTTACTCTTTGGTACATTATTCTTTCATTGATTCATTGAACAAAATGTAAGGGAAAAAGTAAGGTTCAATTTAAGTGTTAAATTTTTATTACCATTCTACTTTGTTCCTTTATTCTGAAAAACATAAAAGACCTTACGCTTAGAATTAAGAAACAAACACAAATGAAGTAAAATGGCAAATTTTCCGAATGCAATATCCTTTACATTAACCTTTCATTAATATTCTTTGTTACCTTACCCTTTGCATTACCATGGCATTGATGCTTCGATTAAATTATTCATTACTATGTTAATAAATAGTGCAATTTCCCACTGGGCTTCTCAATTTATTATGGAACTACATATAATGTATTCTTGTTCAAAAATTTCCAAAATAAAGAAAGAAAGAAATATATAGCCGAATAAAATGAAAACAAAAATCTAAAAATTAACGGTATTATCATTATAAAGTTATATCAGTTATAAAATTCTAAAATATTTGCAAATATTCCTGTTATTTTAGGATTCAGGACTCAGTTAATATACATATGTATATGTATTTTATGGATTTGACACTAGTGACAGTTCTTGATACAATGTCCTCATCTCAATTTTTTCCGCTTCAGATTATTAATTTATAAAAATCTAGAATATGAGAATATATAGAAAATTGGAGAACTTATTCCAACATTAAAACATGGTAAGAATTACTAAAATAATTTAATGAAATCTAAAACTCTTTACCTTTTTACTTCCACTACTAAAAAAACACCCAGTGCTGGTGCTATCGCACATGGATTCTTTGGATGAATCAGGGACTTCGATTTATGTTAAAATATTATTGTCTTGTTTAATAGCAAATAATTCCTAGAAGTTTTTCATTTTATTTAGTAAAACTATAATTAACACTTTCAAGCGTATTGAGATTAATAGTACACTTCATTAACCACAGTAAGTATATATCAAAAGAATACTATCCACGTTCAATGCAACCACCTATTGCTTCACCAAATTCTTTTATTAAAAATAAACACTTTCACATTTCTAAGTCGATAAAATCAGTCCAAGTAAAGGATATTTCTTATACCCATCGGAAAATTATAAAAATATCCATTGCTATTCAATAAAATTGAAAATCTTGAAATTTTGGACAGCTTCACGGGCGCAAATATGGCGCCTATCAGTATACCTCGTATCCTCTTTCAAAGGAACCTTTATTAATTTATTGAAGAAGGGCAGCCAACGAAGGGGTAAACATTCCACACATTTTTACTTTTGAGAAGCGAACATTTAATGCGCATTCTCACCCATATGTCGGTAGATAAACCTTGAGTTTTCTCCTTTCCTCCATTGGCATTGTATCCTTTTGTTTCAACACAACTAGTACCAATATCCAACATAAAATTCGAAATGCTATGCAACTCTTAAGGGGGAGTTCCAATTTTGCAATGCGCATGCACTCACCACAAGCGTGTCAATTGTAATAGCTTCTTGCATGCGGTCCTTGAGAAAGGTCCTTGTGCTTTTTATTAAACTGAACTCCAAAATGTCCCTGTGTGCTTCATAACATGGTCACGCGTATTGTGAAGGTATCGTACGTAGTAGCTAGTGGTACTATATTGTGCATGCATAGTATAACCAGACACAATGAATGAGCTGTTGCCGGTTTTCATTCACTAACCAATAAATTCACCTATATGATAATCACTCAACTTTTAAAATTGACCTCTGCGATAAACAAAACTTTAAAATAGGATAAGTCATGAATGATTATCCTGGACAAACTTTTAAAGTATCAATTTTTTTAGGATGTAAAAATTTACGGCAGACTGTGAAGTTTCCTTAATATTGTGTCCCACTCTAATCAATTTCCTAAAATATATTTTATGTCATAATCGTAACATCAAATTTAATTTAAGAAATTCGTATTCTAATTCGCCCTATTAAAATGATTTTTCAGGCAATTGTGTAAAAGATTTCTTCTATTACGTTTCCTTTTCAAATAAAATAAAATACTAAAAATCGAAATACAGGATGTATCCGAAACATGTCGCCAAACTTTACAGGTGTCTTGTAGACGTCAAAATAAGACTTCTTTTATATAAACATGTGTCCGAAAATGCATCTTCTCCGAGCTAGAGGACTTCGAAATATTGTCATTTTAAAATTGGAAGTTGAATAGATATGATAATAATAGGCAGAGCTGGGCAAGACTTAAGTAAAAAGTATTTAAGTACATTTTCATGACTTAAAACTTATTCTTAAGTACTTTTAAAATTCCCTACTTAGTACTTGGAATATAAGTACTTGCTTCTATTTACTTGCACTTAAGACTTAGCTTTGTACCTAAATACCAATATCTTGATTTAAGTGTTTCTGAATCTATTAAATACCTACATATACCTGTTCCAGCGCTAGCCACCTGAATGTAACGTGTAACACCGGCGTATGGGATATTATGGTTTTCAGAAGGCACTCATGCTTATCTTGTGTTTATACTAACTAAATTCTGTAATACTCTTACACAATCCTATCAACATACGAAGATTGAGAAAAAAGTACTTTAAAAAATGTCTTAAAAAAAGTACTTTAAAAAATGTAATACAGTTACCAGTACATGCGGTACTTGTACTTACGCTAAAGTACTCAGGGCTTCGGTACTCGTACTTAAGTACTTTTTCTTTGGTACTTGTCCAGCTCTGTTAGTAGGGCAGAATTAAGTTATGATTCACCCCCATTTTACGGTACAGTCAATGAGGCGAAGAATGGAAGCATGCATTGCCTCAAACGGTTCACATTTTGAACATTTTTTGTAGTTAAAACTGAAACTAAAAATAAAAGGTAAAAATAAGAAAAGGGTGGTTTTTCTTGAACTATTCGAAGTCCTCTAGCTCGCAGGGAATTTATTTTCGGATACATGTTTATATAAAAAAAAAAATTTTATTTTGACATCTACAAGACGCCTATAAAGTTTGACAACGTATTGTAGATACAGCCTGCATAATAATTTTTAATTTACTTCACACTTAACCGGCCAGTCGGATATTATTACCCATTTGGCCTTTGTTGTGGATGAAGCTATTTTTAACGTACGAATAAAAACAATTATCGATATCACAAAACGATACTAGAATATTTTTTCCCAGGAAGTATCATTATATTAATTATTAATTACAACTTACGAAACACATACTTAAAATTTATTTTCCTTGGTTATTATTTTCTGAGGAAAATTATTTTTGGTTACGGCGAGATATTTTTAGAACTAATTTAGTCAAATATAGTTTGATTAAATTAGTTCTAAAAATACCCCACCGTATAATTCTTAAATCGGAAAACTGCCCCCGTGCTTATTACGTCTTTTCCCTTTTTCTGTTTTTAAACCCCGACGTAAAAAGAGGGGTGTTATAAGTTTGAAGTCTTTCTCTTTCTTGCTGTGTATTTATCTGTCTGTCTGTGGCATCGTAACTCCAGAATGGATGAACCGATTTCAATGCGGTTTTTGTTTTTTTAAATCTGATATTAGGGAGATGGTTCTTAGCCATATTTGATGGAAATCGGTTCACCCATTTCTAGGATATTCAACTTTGACCACAGTTTGTGTAGGGATCTCGGCCACTATTCCAGCTATCAGAGTTCG
This sequence comes from Dasypogon diadema, assembly GCA_006980735.1. Taxonomy (NCBI): domain Eukaryota; kingdom Metazoa; phylum Arthropoda; class Insecta; order Diptera; family Asilidae; genus Dasypogon; species Dasypogon diadema. The sequence goes on from QYTT01094503.1 coordinate 27,115, forward strand.
AAAACGCACACTCCTGAGCGCACACGCTCGCATGCGTTTGGTTTTGCTCCCATTTAACGCACACGCACGTGAGCAATGTACGCAATTGTAACTTAAATGCACGCGCACACGAACGTATGCGTTTGAATAATTCCATATGCGCACATGAGCGGACGTTTGATTAATTTCAAAATGCACGCGTGCACGAACGCATAAGAGTACACACGAGGCACAGATATCCTAATAGTAGACATGTAAGTAGGCCAAGTAGCAGCATCTACAGGCGTCTTCAGGAGACAGGGCAGCTTAAATCAGCTGTGGAACGTACAAGACATCAGTGATATCACACGTAGAGGTGTATTTATGTAAAGGGGATGCATTATAAAATAGATACAGTGAGTGGAGGTAGAGTATTGATGTGGCACCTTTTTCGAAAGATAATAATCTAGACAATTTAAGTTAATGATGAAAATGGCATACTTATAGTGGTAAATATAAGTAATAGCCAGTTGAAGTTAAAATTTTAGGAAACCAAATGAAAATGACCCAATTTAGCAGCGCATTACATTACCCAGTTTGTGATAAGTTTTATGGTATGACATCCTGTGATCTACAGAATTCTTTTCTTTCTTCATGTATAGGGAAAAAGCCGGTCCAGAGCGAAAATTACATTACTAATGGCAAGTATTTTAGCACTGAAATAACACTATGAGTATGTAAAATGTTCCTTCTGAAAACTTTTGATTTCAGCAATAAAATATTCCCACCGTTTGGGCAAAAACCAGCAGGACCAAAGGGATAAAGATATTGATAGGAAAATAAAAGCAGTGCGCGGTGTTTGTCACCAAAACGAAACATAAAGAAGTTGCATCAACTTTATTCCGAATCTTACAAAGAAAGAAATACTCTTCCAGTCAAGGAATCGTACTATAGGTTCATTTTGAAGGTTTTTGTATAACAAATACCTTAATAAGTTTGGTCTACTGTTTGTAACACCTTGAAGGAATCTTCGTAGGCATATAAAAGTTACTAGATTCCTACCCAGGATCAAAAGTTAGGTCGATTTATGAATGTCCGTTTGTTCATCTGTCCGTCTGTCTGTCCGTCCGTCCGTAGAAAGCTGAAATTTGGTATGTGAGTTTGTTATTTTATTTGTGAGGTTTAGTTCGTAGATGAGTATAAATGGCCCACAAGAATCCCCCCTCCCCGTATAATGGAAAATTGTAAAATACTGCAAAATGCTCATTTCGATACGAAGTTGAAATTCGATACATATATACATAATACCAATCCCCAGTGTTCTACCGAAAATGAATGAGTTTGAAGAACGGGAACCCCCATTTTACTCCAAAAACAGTAATTCCATTATACCTTGCGTAAGAATGAATGAAAATTTGTGAAATTTGCTCCACTGGTTCTTTATAGCATTTGAAAGGGGTGGTGAAAGTTCTACCAATATACAACGGAAATAACTCGCCTTTTACCCGAAGACATTTAACATATTCTTCCATATTTGTTTTTATTAAAACCTAATTTAAAATGCCTATTAAACCAAGCACTTGCCTATTAATTTCTGATGTTTAATACTGAATTTAGTTTACGCTTTCATCGACCTAACTCGGATACATGTAGTAAGTGTGATAATTTCGCAAATATCATTAAACACCCTAAAAATGAGGAAAATGTTAGAAAGACAAGGGTGAGACAATTGGTCCATCAAGAAAAGCCGAAAAGACGCCTCTAAACCTCTAAGAAAAGTGACGCGAGCCATTGTAAAGGTTCTACAGACAGACAAAGGTTCACAGACAGAAGATATTCAGCAAACCTAACCAACCGCTCTCATAACCACATCAAAAGTCTTTTATTTGAAGCAATTATGGATATATAACTTCTGTGTTCAAAATTTCGTAATTGGTATGTCAGACATGTTGGAATGAAATGGTCACTTCTAGAAGCTCCCAAGAAATTGGGTCATGCCCATGAAACATTAATAGTGTTCTGCTTCAGAATGTGACAAGGATTGTTGCCTCTAGTGACTCATGAGGAGGACAGAACAAAAATAAAAATATTTCAAAATTATTTATGCTTATGATCAAAAATAAAAGAATTCAAGAAATTCATCACAAATTTCTAATACCGGGGCACACACATGTGGAGTTGTACCAAGCTTTTGGATTTATATAAAAAGCTAAATGAAAAATTCCTCAAATCTTTATACCGGAACATTGTTATTAGTACATCTTGCAAAAAAACACAATAAAATAAAATTAAAAGTGAAGTAGAGAAGGAGAGGAAAAAATAATAATTAGTCTTAAACCTAACATTAAATCTTAAATCTAATCTTAACACAAAAAACATTATTTTCTATATTACAAGAAATGAACTTGTAATCCATACCAATCGATTCCATCAACTGTTTTAGTGAGATATATATAATAAGATAAAAAGAGAAAAAACTTTTATAAACTTCGTTGAATTGGCGCCCTGAATTTAAATTTTTACACTCCATTGGCAAGCTGTTCCACATCCTTACTGTGGACATAAAAAATGATCTCTTTGATAGAAGACATTTTAACTTTGGAATCCAGAGTATTTCGAGTTCTCTGAGAGTTCAAAACTGTTATCATGTCGTACAGGTAGACCAGTGTCTGATGGTTAATTATTTTAAACATATAACACTCTCGGAAGTCAAAATGCTGAGACAAGGTTATACCAAGGATACCACTACCATAAGGTGAGACGTAATCAAAGCGACGTAGACGAAAAACAAAGCGGATGCATTGAAGGCCCTTTGAAGCCTTCCCAAAGCCACCGTGTTCATACTTGAATAAAGACAATTACAATACTTTATGAGGGTCATAATTGTCGTTATAACTAAATGTCTCCTAATTGCATTAGACAAGTCTGTACAAGACGTCCACCATCATTGTCTAAGAATTCCGAAAATTTAGCTTGAGATCATATTTACATGCTCTTCCCTCTTCTCAAGTCAAATTAGAATTAAGAATTACACCTGAGTCTCTAGTACATTTTGAAAACGGTATCAATGTGTTATCCAAAACCAGCGATGGTAAAGAAGAGGTATCTATTGCATTCTTATAGATAACTAGAGACTGAGTCTTTAGAATTAAATTATTGTCTCTAGCCCATTTATTTATCCGATCCAAATCAGAATTAATACCACAGATAACATCACAAATTTTATCTTTAGGGGTAGAGAAGTACACTTGAACGTCATCAGGATACTTGATGATACTACAATATAAATTTATAGCTTCCAAGTCATCCGTATATAAAACAAAGAGGATAGGAGCGCGAATGGAACCCTGTGGGACACCGAATCTTAAATCAATAAGTTTTCAAATGTCAAAGCCTGTATACGCTGCCACCTATTGCATAAATAACTCTTTACTAAGCATGTAGAGGAATATGAAAAACCAAATCGTAATTCTAATTTGCATAGCAATATTTCATGATCTGCTGTGTCAAATGCTTTTTTGGAAAAGTCTAACAAGACAAAAACGGTAGCTGTATCAACGTCAGCGGTATTTCGTATTTACTGTATCCTTTCCGAAAACCGTGCTCGCTTGACGAAACCAATTTATACCTGATACTGACAAGAATGTAATTAAAAGGCGAGACATTCAATATTTTTTGTACAAAAATTCAGAAGATTCTTTTTGTTTTTACTATAAAACAACACTGAATTTGGATTCCCCCATTCAGTATTTGTCCTCTTAAAGGGGTTGTTCGGCCTATCACCGACGTTAAAAATACATTCACACCATTGAATCAAAGCAATTCGAAAATCAACGAACTCAAGTGGGAAAATTTGCAAATTCTTTTAGATTTTATTCCTCCTCTATATCAAGAATTTTACCATAATATTCAACATGAGCGAAAAAAGGACAAGAAAGAACAAAGAAGAAATATTACTAGGGTCAATATCAGTAGAAAAAAGAAGTTAAAAATCAGGAAGATAAGGATCACACAGCTGTTGAAAGAGAAGAACAAGGCGGTCAGGAGAATGAAGAATGCTGTTTAATATTAATTTTATGATCATATTTTATAATATTGAATACCTACTTGCATAAATAAACATTTATAGAAATAAATAATAGTAGTTTTTGCTCAACATTTTGGGATAAAAGGGGTATAAGTACATTATTGAAATTTTCTAACTTTTTAATAATTATCAAAATAAATTAGTGAACATATGATATTAAAAAACATTAAATAAACAACAAAAAAGAAAAAAGTTCCTAGCTCTTTTGAAGAATTTTAAAATTTTATTCAACTCTTAATGCAATTATCTAATATCTATATTGATTGCACTTTATACCCTTTTATTCGAAGGCCCTCAATTCAAAATCAACAAAACACATCCAGCGGTTATGCAATTTTCCTACAAATTATGGAGTGATGACGAAGATGCAATTAATGTCCATTCTTATCACCTAACGTAAAGCCATTCAGTGGTTATTCGAGATTGAAAATTATGCCAAATTCATCAGATAATATTAATAACATTGTAAACTTATTTATAGGTGATGATTTTTTGCATATATGGTTGAAGAGTCAAATCTTTATTACATCGTAAAAAATATAGAACTTCTGACAAAACCTTAAAGTGGAAATGAAAAATTTTTGTAGAATTATAATACTAAGGGGACAAGTGCGTAAAGACATTATTTATGATTACTGGCCGACTGAACCATCCCTCGAAACTCAAGATTAAAAAAACGACACCAGATTAAAACAAATCAGCGTTGAATTGTACTAATTGAACATTGTTTAAGACTCTGGCCGAACAAATGCTCAAAAATCAAAGATTTCGTTAAAAAGTTTTGGCCACTACGTAATGAAATTTATGCTGAAAACGGTATTTTATTTTTTTTTTTTTTTGACCGCATAATTCTACCAAAGGCTTTAAAATCAGAATTATTAGGAAAACTCTTTAGTGCAAAACTTGCCGGTGACTTCCGAACACCACTTAACGTCCGAACTATACATGACCGCTATTCAGTAAGGAATGTCATGAACTTCACACAAACTCCAATGGCCCCGGACGACATTCCCAAGACAGCAAATAACTACGCCCTTTGGCCTTTTCAAGTACCTCGAAGTACCTGTATTGCCTCGTTCACGTCGATGACATTTTGATTTTCTCTAAAATTCCTTCAGAAACGAGGATCACCTATGTGAATTGTTTCAACATCTCTCCGATCATGGCATCGTCATCAACCCTGCCAAATGTGTCCTAGGTCAGGCAGAAGTTACCTTCCTAAGCCAAACTATATCTGCTGCCGGCGTACGTCCTCTCTCCGAGAAAGTTAAGACCATCCAGGACATTCCACTTCCTGAAACGGTGAAACAACTTCGTTGTTTTTTAGGAATGTTCAATTTTGACTGTCGGCAAAGGGTCTCAACCCATCTATGTGAATTTAGAAAGGTGTATGGCTTTCGAAATGTTTAAAGAAGCACTCACACACTCCACCTTGGAACTCGCGTCGCCTGGAAAGAGGAGGGGGAGTTCCTTGCACCAGCCGCTGCCATATAAGTCAATGGCTCAGACTTTGTGATCAGACTTCGCCGTATAATCACCACGCTACAGCTACGTCCAGCGTCCTGGCATTCAATTCCCTCGAGTTTCGTTTTCAAGAACCTTGCTAAAAACCCCACAAGTACTGATACGAGATGCCACTGTCCGTGGAGCTACCACATACCGATCCCTATACTGTCATCCGACAGGACCATAAGACCGTCACTATCCAGCGCTATGGTAAGAACGATACCATCAACATAGATCGAGTGAAGCCAGCATATGTCCTTTTTGAAGATACACCAGTTCCTTTACCTTTCGCTGCTCTTCCTCTTTCAACTGAAACACCAGCTCCGGCTTCCACGCAACACCTAGCACTAAGCCATAGGCCGCTGCGTGCGGTTCCCAGATTTTTTTTCAAGCAATTTTCTCAGCAGCGAGGTGATGTGGCGTAACGAGTAGTAGTAGCCTTTATTTATTTATACAAGTTTTCTCACTTCTAAGACCACTTTTTGAATTTGGCAAGTAGTACCGACATCTAAGACTAGAAAAATCTACCTATATGTGAGAGTAAGTATTAATTTCCAAACGTTTAAAGATCCAGTTCCATTGTGTTATTTACACAAATTTTTGAAAAAAAAACATTGGGAAAAACCGACATTTTGTTAAAATTAAAATTTTAAATTTTGTACGCGACTATGTCTCCAATGATAGCATAGTTTTAACGTTAGATTAATGTCGCTGCAATAATTAGAAGAAAAAAGATATTAGCAAAATATGAAGGTGACCTTCACCAAAAATGAGGATTAAATAATCACCCTGTAACTCGCTAACAAAGAGATACTTCATGAGGATTGCAGAATCAGAACTTTTAATTATATTATTAGTGCTAGATATTTACGAACATATTTTAAATCCAAGATGAAAATCCACACAATTTGTTTTGAAAAATATCAGCAAAAGTTTTTGGAAAAATACACTTTCGCTATCTTCGGATTACAAGTTTTAGTTCCATAAAATGTTTTTTAAATTAAATATATGTCGAATATAAATAACATTTGTAGAAAATCTCCAATGGTAATATCGTAAAATATAAATTTTTTTGTTTAGGATTGATGATATAATATAAAATTATTGTGATATTATGTTCATATTTAATTTTAATAAAATAATACAATAAAATCTTACCTTTCTTCGTCCACAACAAAGCATCCTTCGCGTACGCGAATGTCCTGTAGCTGCTTTTAATCGAGTAAACTTCCTCCACTGCATTAGTATTCAATCTAAGATATGGCTCTGTCTGGCTCAGTCGTCGGCGTTTTGCCCCGCCCAATGCAAATTCTCAGGCCAATTGTAGGACTCATCCAAGCTACATTTATTTTTAACCTTAAAGCACTTAGAAATAATTGAATGCAAACCGCAATATTCAGTTACACATTTTATTGTATTTTTTTAGCCTTGGACTGTTCATTCCTGAAAGTTACGTGTTCATTCAGATTCAAATAATTTTTAATTACTTGGATATTCCCATCAAAGTATTTAAGAAGGCTTCAGCACATATAATTTTAATACTAGTTAAATATAATTGGCTTGGCTAACTTTAAATAAAATACAAATAGCACAATATTTGCAAATGATATTGTATTAATATTTCAATATTCATAAAAATGGGTGTTGGATGAAATCCAAATACTGATGTGATATCGTTTGCAAAGTTAATTTTATAATTAGTTCAAATCCGAAGAATATTTAGCAGTGATGGTCATTTTTCTGCTGACAACGAACTTTTAAAAGTATTACAATAAGTCTATGGTTCGGAGTCCACGCTAATGAACAGATCCTGTCACACCAAATACCGGAAGAATTTTCCTTCCCTATAATCTTTAATAAGCAAGACACATATATGTGTAGCTCTATAGACAACAGAGCAATAAATTGAAATATGTAATAGCATTTCCTTTTCCATGGCATGGTTTAGAATTTAACGTGCTTACTATAACTACTACTACGTCAGTCCAGTTTTTTTCAAATAAATGTGGCAGTGTGATAAATAATTTAAAGAGGATAATTTTTAAAGAAACTTTCGAAATATTATTGCAAAGAGTCACTGAAATAAAAATATGGAGAGAGTATTGTCGGCTCCAGAAAGACACCACTTTTAGGTTTACCTTAATCATGCGTAGAGAAAAATTTCAACACTTATTAAAAGATTTGCGGTCCGCAAATGAATAATTCGTTTAGAAAATGAGTGAAAATGTTCTAAAAATATTTTGTTTTGTTTGTTTTCGACAATATATTTTAACAGACCTGAAGTTTATGTATTTTCACTTTTTGGTAGTGGCACAATTTGAATTCAAATCTTGTCGAGTTCTCAAGGATACAAAAGACAGCTACACTTTATATAGTGCCGTCCATTTTCTATGCATTACTCTAATGTGAAATTTAAGAGCGATAGAGAAAGCATAGGATAAGAGTAAAATTGGTGCCACTTTTGACCTGGAAATTTCTATGATATGCTCTCTCCATATTTTTCATCTCAGTGCAGAGAGATGAAAATATTTAACTATAACAACAAATTATCATGATTGAACCGTTTATATTATTATATCGTTTGTTTTAATCTAGGGATTAAGGTATTGCTTTAACAAAATAAATTGTTCCACTCCGGAATGAAATAAAACAGAACAGAACAGAAAAAAATATTTTTTAATTCAAAGAAAAATATTACTAAGGAGTGACATATTTTTCACTGTGATCTTTTATATCCGGGCCCAACATTCCAGTAGAAAATCAAGCAATTGATGAACGCGATAATGAATAATTTCATCGAGAAAAAATAGTAGTCGCTAGCACCGATGACATAGTAATGCAAAGGGTAAGATAAAAGAAACTATTAATGACAAGGTAATGCAGGAGGTATTGTACTAGAGAAATTTACGCTTTCTGGTTCATCGTGTTTGTTTCTTAATTTTGAGCGAAAGTTCTCATGTGCCATCAATGAATCAATGAAAGATTTATATACCAAAGAGTAATTCATGAATTTCCAATGACATCCCAGTGTTAAAATTCATTGATGTTGAGAATGTATAGTAGGGTACGTATCTTCATTACTTCATTACTGTAGTAATGAATACATTTCCTACTGGGATACTGAACAACTAAAAGTGATGGAACCATGTCCTCTATTTTTTTTCCAATAAGTATTTTATGTCTGAGATAATTGGACTCACTTAAAATAGAAAATTGATCAGTCCATTTATCATAAATTAGTGAGCGACATGTTCAAATGGTGGGTTGAGGTTCTAGAAGGTTCAATAATCCATACGGCCTCTATAAATGGAAACTAAGCCGGAGGGGTTGGTACAAAAACAAATGAACAGCAACTAAAGTCAAACTCTTCCATCTTTCACTTCCTTCCATAATTATCAATTAAAGATTAAAAAAAACATTATGAAGACGAAGGACTAGTAAAGTGATCAGGTCTTGCTTTAAGAAATAAAGAAAAGAGGCCTTTAAGTAGCGATGAAAACCTCCTGGTACGCCTATATGACGTCAACACTACTACGTGCCATTCACATATTATTTATCTACATATTCTACATCACAGCCTTAAAACTGAAGCATATTTCTTCATTCTGTAGTGAAAGTTTTTTTCAGACTGAAATATGCCAGGAACGTCTTCGTTTCTTTCAGAATTGGACCGAAAAAACTGAAAGAAGAACGATTTCTTCAAAGGATTTTTCACACTGTTCGTGAATCACTTTTCATTTTCAGTTGCTATTGGCACCTCTATGAAATCCTTTAATTTCCCTTTTCGATCTTTCGATCCTGTCAGTTCATTATTGCTGGAACAAGTGAAGAAAAAAATTAGGAAATCCGGATATATTTATTCAGGCAAAGCCTTAACTTTTTAAACATTAAACAACACTTGTAACCGTCAGAGGTGGACAATTGTCAAAGAAAAAGTAGTTAAGTACAAGTATCGAAGGCCCAAGTATTTTAGTGTAAATACAAGTCCCGCATGAATAAAAAATATTTTCAACTAAGTACTAAGTACTAATAAAAAATACTGAGCACTTTTTAAAGACTATCTTCCAATATTCGTATACTGACAGTATTGTAAAGAAAATTATAAAGTTTAGTTAGTAGTTGAAAAGGTCCTTCGTATGTTACATGTTGGGGCGAATAGAAAGGCTCGTACAGGTATACGACTCAGAAATACTTAAGTAAAGAACTTGGTACTTAAGTACAAAGTGCAAGTAAATACAAACAAGCACTTATATCCCAAGTACTAAGTAGGGGATTTCAAAAGTATTTAAGTACATGTCTTCAGTGTAGTACTTAAGTACATTTTTACTTCTACTACATAAAAATTATATCCTGGTCTAATATCCTAAGAGAATCAATTTGACACTATTAGAATCTGCTCAGTGTTACCAAACAAAAGCACATCTAACAAGGAAGACATTGTAGCGTTATAGTAAGTTCACAAGTTATTTATTCTTTGTAAATCAAGAGTCAAAAACACATCATGGAAAAGATGTCTGTTGCTAATTTTTCGGCAGGATATTCACATTGAAATCCTTGCATACAATAATGTCTTCATGATGCAAAGACCGGGATATCGCTCTCTTTTATTCAGAAATATTATTCATGGAGAAGAAATTTTGATGGTAGTAAAGACACACAAGCAAACACAAGTACTTCCTATAACCATATAATATTTCAACATTGACAAAATCGGTACCAGTTACTTTGGAAAATGTAACAACCTTCGATTTGAAGTAATTCCTGTCATAAATTGCAATGCCTCCGTCTAGTCTTCTGATACGATCGATAGGTAACGATACAGAGATAGTAGTGTTTTCATTTCTGACTTTCTTGTTCGAAAGAATAGAGAGTAAAATATGTTGGGCAACATTTGTTTTAGCGTCACATTAGCAGAATAGGGAATTCTGACAACCACAACCTCTTGCTGAAGATCATGATGATGGCGTTCTCGACCTTACTAATCTCAGTATTGAAAATAGTCAACTTCTCAGATGAAAGTATAGACCTTAAAAGAATTCTTTACTCAGATAAAATGAATATCAATTCAAAATCTACTACAGTTTTAATTGATTTAGTACACATTTCCAATTGATTTTTATACACTTCCATCTTCGATGAGTGATAGCACTGTACCGAAGTAAGGATAATAAAAAATAAACAAGGTTTACGACAGTGTCTTTTAACTGCATATAGTATAGTTGAATGTCTAATAAAAAGGACTAACTGTTCTAAACAGGGAGGCTTCCTTTCACTCAAATAAAAATTGCTTTCTCACTAGAATATAATAATTTTAAACTTTTTGCAAAATGTTCTATTTGGAGCTTTCAACACGACTTTTTTTACTAAAATTCTTTTGGAATTTATTAACTTTGATTTTTCATATAAAGTTCCAATGAAATATTTTGTAGATTAATTTTTCTTTTTGGAAACATATTTTAATGCAAAATCTTGAAGAGTAGAGATGATATAACGGTCATACATTTATTTTAAAAAATAGCAAATAAGTTTAACCTAGTCACAAATAAGTTTAACTCATTCGCAATTAAGTTTAACCCATTCGCAAATAAGTTTAACCCATTCGCAAATAAATTTAACCTATACGCAAATAAATTTAAACTTTTAACAAATTTATTTAAATTATAAGTTTCTCATAAGATATCAATTAAAAAATTCTTATTTTAAGTTGATGAACGCTTTACTGCAAGGGTTTCTTTCTCATCACCTCTGTTATAATGATAATTCATTCATAATTAAAAACTTCAAAGCCTGTGATTTCAAATTCATTGCTATTATGAGTTAAGAGGAGTACCTAAGCTTAAATAAATTTGTTAAAAATTTAAATTTATTTGCGATTCTGTTAAACTTATTTACGCACAGGTTAAATTTTTTTTGCGAACAGATTAAACTCATTTGCAGATGGGTTAAACTTATTTGCTATTTGGTTAAATAAATATAAAAATGTTATATTTAAAAGAATATTTTAATCTGTTACTGTTACTTTTTTTTGCTTTTTTGAAACATTTATAATATTTGCTAAATTACATAATTCCAAAAAGTTTTCGATGTGCAACATTCTGCCCTCAACGCAATTTAATTTTTTCTCAAATCTGTTAAACGTTTTCATTAGAACTTTATTCTTTCCAAGTAGACTTGAGCGCGCGTTTAAAAAAAAAAGATTTTGTTTTCGGAAAACTTTTCCAGAAATTTTTATTCAATTTGATGCCTATAAGGAAAAATAGAATGTTATTTGGGACACTGCGATAATTTATAAAATTTTAAGAAGAATATAAAAACAGTTTATTAATTATTACTGACGTGAAGATTATAAGATTGCAGTAGTATTTTAATGAAGAACAATAAGATAAAGTCGGAAACGATTCAACGATATCTCTATCTAAATAAAAAATATGCACATATCACATCCCCCATACATTTAATAAGAATTATTTATCAAATTTCTTTTCTATACAATTTATTCTAAACTAACTACACTACTAATAAAACATTAATTTCAGATATTCTCTTCCTCACTTCCAAACCAAATTAGAAAATCTTAATAGATATTTAAATTCAAAAGAGAATACTTTGTAACATGATTCAAGATCGAAATTATTAACTAAAAAACTATTTCTTCTCTGCACATTTGACACATTTTTACTTATTTCCCCTCCCTACTAGAAGCACACAGCTATCCATCTCAATATTTCCCCTGAAAATATTGTGCACCGTGTAAAAGGGGTATTACCCCACTCATATCCATGTATAGAGTTATGACATCACTATCGTACAAATACACGTGTAGCAGTGTACGCTTTGATATTTTTCTCTATCGATCGATTATAATGAAAGTTTTTCTGCCCCTTTTCGATAATTCGACTTTATATTGTTAACAGAGATTTTCCCTTTTTTTCATACAAATTTTGGCAGGGAGAACTAAAATATTTTCAAAACAAAAAAATTAATACTTTTAAGTTCCGCTTACAAAAAAAAGAAAACCAAAAGGATTCGATTAAAACTAAGAGCTGAGCCTTTAATCTGGGAATCTTTTTAATCTGGGAATACCCAAAAGGAAATAAATTTTCACTTCAAATTTTCAATTTAAATTATACATCATTCACTTCTTGACTACTTCACTTAGATAAAAGCACTAACGGTAACAACACGGTAATCCCAACACTAACTTAGGTATCATTTTTCAAAAAAAACAATCTCACAGGCATAATTTCGCCGAAAATTTATAAAAGTTAATTAGGAATTTCAAAAAAGCTTCATTACTGATAAGAATTTGCAATTTTTTTGCAAAGCCTGAGCAAGGTATTACGATTTAATGCTCTCAACTAAACGGCGAATCTAGGAAATTTTAACGTCGCCGCGTTGTTCACAATCGATTACAGCGAAGTAGATGATATACGCGCGAGAAAGTCGTCAGAAGGTTGGGGAAAATGGTCATGGAGACGGCGCCTTATAGAACATTATTCCCTTTTATATCTTTTCCCTGATAACAAATAGCTTTGAGCGCACTCAAAAAAAAAGAAACAGAATAGAGCTTTTTCACCCTCCTCATTCAGAAGTTCAAGTGACCCGAATTGTGGTATTCGGTCTTCAGGTTTTAATGTCTATAAAAGCCATTTTTTTTAAAGTCTCCACTACCGCCACATGTCTGAACTGTACTACAATACAATATTGGCAATTAGCTAAATATAATTTCGACGGAAATGTCCTTAATACCTTCTCAATATTATCAGTTGAATGAAGTGCTGAGCGAAAGTTTCCCATTTCTAGAGATTATCTATATACATACATAAATAGGTAGTTATTTGTGAGATTTTAAATTTTTAAATTATGTTCATGTAGCACTTTTTTCGTAATACTGAAAAATGGCCCATGAACGAAATTTCCTGCACCACGGATACATGCAAGGTCGAAAGATTGAGTCGAGATGGAGTTGAGTTTTTCTACATTGTGAACAGTTTTATCGAAGAAAACTTTCTAAAACATTGAGGTTGTGTACGATATATCAATTTGACGTTAGGACTGGAAACAGAATTTTTATATAATAAATAAAAAATTATGAATTTCATATGGCAGCCGTCTGAAGGGCTGACCGTCAAGTCCTATGGAAAAGTGGCCCATTTTGTCCACCTCCCGATTGTCAAAAAACTGGTACCAATCAGAAGTTCTTTAAGAGCTGATTCTGAAAATATCCATCTTAAGTTGGAACAACCTTCGGTTTAGGAGCTGTGCGAGGTCAAAGTTCAGGTCACCTGACCTCAATACCTCACGCTGGAGTATGCGTCTCAGGTCTGAAACCCTTTCTATGCTGTCCACATTTGTCGTATAGAGTCCGTCCAGCGCAGCTTCGTTAGGTTTGCTCTCAGGGATCTTTCTTGGAATGACCCTCTCATTTTTCCTCCTTATCAGAAGCGCCTAGTACTGGTCAACCTGGGTTCCTTGGAGAAGCGACGTAGAATTGCTGACATTGTTTTTGTCCACCAACTATTAAACTCCTACATTGACTCGCCGGTACTCCGGGAGAAGGTTTCCTTTAGGGTTAATGGTCACGGCCTTAGGGGCGTCCCTCTTTTAAATGTGAACTCTTCGAGGACTAACTATGGGAGACATGAGCCGCATGTGTATGACTGTTAATCGTGTTGGGGAGCATTTTGATTTGAGTGTCTCTAAGCATGCTCTAAAGTCTCATTTTTTCTCGGTCATTTAGGTCTTTTGGAGATGGGTAGCTGTTTCTTGGCTCCTCTCTAAGAAGTGCGCCTTCTGGGCTAGAAGGAAAACTCTATTATTATTAAAAAGAAACTCTATTATTAAACGACTAGTCACAGGACCATTAATGTGCTATCAATCGACTCCAGTAGTCAAGCCGAAAAAACTTATACCCATTTTGTGGTCATGTGACCTTAGGGTCTCAAGGTCACGTGACAAAAACACGTAACTTTACTAACAATATGCATATTGCCTGAAAGCTCGCTTTAAACAGAAAAATTTTATTTAATATCCTTATTGTCTGTATATTTCTAACGGATAGGAACCTTCTTGGAAATCGGCCTCCGATCAACACAGGTCATTACATTTGTAACTATCAGAGAGTAAATTCAGTGCATCAGTCGTACTGAGTCAAATTAGTCTATCGGATATTATCGAATAATCTTTACTGTATTGTGATATTGTCATATGGAGCACTTGAACACGACTTCGGGTATATTCAAGATTGCCTGTGCTCTTCTAAATATGTTTCATGTTCCAATTCTATCGAACAGAGATGACATTGATATTGCAACTCGCATGAGCTCACTTGTTTGCAAGATCAACCATCTTCAAAACTTCGTTGATCAATTAAAATTGATAACCAAAAGAGTGATATTCAAGCCGCTTGATGATTTATCTCACAATCTGGGGTGGGTTCGTGTAGCTCGAAAACGATGGCCGAATGATCGAGTTACTATATAAATTCTATAACAATTCGATCGTTCGACGATCGTTTTCGAGCTACATGTACCGGCTCCTGGAAACATTGATTCCCCAGCTTTCTGAATCTGATATCCGAAAAATCTCTTGTGGTGTATATCAACTTCACAACTGTAGGTAGATCCTACCACCCTGAGCACACACTGCTGGTGAGGATGGAAAATTCGACGTGACCAAGTTCGATTCCTCTGCTTTTGCAAATATCAAATACGAGGATTGTGGGATTAATGTCAGTTTGATGTGAATTTGGCTAATAACTGTAAAAAAAGAAGAGGTGTTTATTACCCAGATGAAAGAAAATCATTCTCTAATTTTCTCTACCACTACAAATAACTCTATTAGCATTGAGAAATCACGTCATCGCCCAAAGTGTTTTCTCAGTGGTTGTAATTTGCTAATAGACCTCTATTTTTATTTCAAAACAGGCAGGATATTTAGACATTAAAATAAAACAATTTTATGTCTACCTATCGCACAAATCAACTTCAATATTAACAATGAAATTAATTTTACAACCATTGAATTTACAGAGACTGCGATCTGAAAATGGTTCGAACACAAATTATCAAAATATTTTTTTCTCTACGAAAATTAGCAAATTGATTGTATAATTAATAATTCAAATTCAATCCGAAATAGAATATTGTTAAAAGCTTGTTATGCACTTCTTTTTATGCGTAAGTATATTTGCCTTTAACCAGCGTGGGAAATGGGGGTGAGTTGAGTTGAGAGTATGTGCACCTGAGGTCAAACAATTGTTGGGCGCCACGCAGTTTTTGTTTTGAGTCCGCGAACTCTATTATCAAAAATTCACCATACTTCGACTTCCAATTCGGTTTTTATATCACAACAAAAAAAGGAAATTAATTCTTTTATCCACTTAGTAAAAGATATTCTAATTAACACACCAAAAAGAAGAAAACTTTAGGCGTTACATGGGTTTCGAAATTTCAAAAAATCAATTTTTTTCTATTTTTTTTATTTAATAGTACAACATGTCAAGAATATTTTCCCAAAGTTCCAAATCAATCGGAATAAAACTCTAGGAGAGAGAGCCTTTGGAACGTCCTTTTATTATGCTCGGGCGGCCGGGAGTATCGCAATCGCTTTTTTCTCAAAACTCTATTTTTAAAGTTGGTGGACACGATTTCTCAAAAACTAGTGCACCGATCTTATTGAAATTTTGCACACTTCTTCTAGATAGGATTGTCCAGGTATTGAACGAAGGCTTTTTGTTTTCGTTGATCACAACTTATTTTACAAGGCAATACGTGAGGTGTAGATTTCACCAAAAATTGTACTTTTTTGCATAGAACTCTCCCAAAAATTCAAATTTCATTATTTTTTTAATTCTTCGTTCAATATCTAGCTATTCTCATCTACTAACAGAAAATATTTGGTTTTTTGATTTCAGATAAAACTATTATGAGTTATCCTGTCCACCGTGAGGATACTTTTTTCTAAGGGATCTCCGAAAATTGAAAATTTCACAAAATATTGTTCAAATGTTCCTCTTCGATATACTTTAAAAGTTTAAATAAAATAATTCTTTTATTACATTAATAAATAATTGGAGAAAATATGCTTTTTTACCATCCGAAACCCATGTAACCCCTTAAGGCAAAATAAAATCTGACGCAAAAAGACAAAACACTACGCTTTAAGTTACACACGACTTCGGACACAGATAAAAGAAAAAAAGGATAATTATAATATTCAATATTTCAGTACTTAACATTTTATCTCCACTAGTTCCTTCCTTATCGTCAACTCCATCCTGAACACCCCTTTCTTCCTTCTCTGTGCTGTCTAATCTTGGTCAGTCTTGATCAGTTCTGTCTTGTAGTTCCTTTGCTTCCTTTTATTATTAATTTTATCCTTCCGATCTGTATGTCATTCCTATTTCCTGCTTCATTCCAGTTCTTCTGCTACATCCACTACTTCGTTTGTTCCTTTCAAGACTACTATTCCCGATAATTTCATTTTCTGTTTTTTTTTCTACACTTTAGAAAAAAGCAGCAGCTTAACTACCTCAAAAATTTCCAGCAAACTGACCGCTTCACCAAACAAAGGATGCAGATTTATACAAAAGCGGTACCTTTTTTGGAAGTTTCCAAGATAATTTCCAATAACTTTCCCAATCAGATCAATCGGTTTTCTTTTAAATTTGCTATTTTCGTGTTTTTCATTTTTTTCATATTAAAATATTCTCCTTCAAACATATTTTGCTGTGGCACAGTCCAAAAAATTATTAAAATTAATTTTATCGGCTTTTTCACCCAAAATCTTTCCAGTGTGACAGTTGCTTCCATGTGGTGCTTACAACGTTCTTGGAGCTCCTTTGTTCATTTAAATTATATCTGGGCTATACTTCGGGTTACGGCCTATTCAATTGTGGATTAATTTTCCTTCGGGAAATAAAATTTTGCCAGAAAAAATCGTCTTCTTCTGTTCTCGCGTATAGGTTAGTGTCTGTCAAGTGTCAAGTATTTATTTCGTGTTTTTTTTTGGGTAAACGAAGCGTTCAGGACAGGTGGGTATTGAAAATGTTTTCTAGCATCTTTACTTCAAAGGTAAGTACTCGGAAATCCTTTGAGATCTATGAGAACTCTTTTATAGTGAGAATAAGCTATGTGCGCTTCCTTTTCCGCTTAACATTTCAAAATAAGAGTAACTACTCTTTTCAATTTACATATAAATGTGTTCCAGCTTTTCCATCTTTAAATACGAATCTATCTTAACATAATTAATCCTAACTACATAACCTAAATTCATTTCATTCTATTTTGACTTTCGTTCGCCTATTGATTCTTAGATTCCAAATTTCGTTTTGATGATAGCTGGCTCTCACAAAGTACATAGAAATTCAAACAGATTCCAGCATCATCATCGGGAAACTCTACTGGTTTTATATTTTAAAGTGTCGCTCAACCACAATTAGGGCCTTCAAGATGATTATCCATCACAGATGGGGAAACTTTCTCTCGCAAAAGCCGTGAATATACCAGAGGATCTCAGTATCAGTATCAAAAACTTTACCGGCTCTACTTTTCAGCCTCCCCTCAGCCATAACTAGGGCCTCCAATTATTTAAAGCCTACGTTGGAACTATTCCTTTTATTGCCTTAGTCATTGCTGGGACGGCTATCATCGGCCAGCATAGTGGGGCTTATGGTGGAAAGCGAAATCCATTGGGGGCTAGGAGCCAGATTCGTGGGAGATACTATCCGCACGAAGGACCAGAAGGCCGCAAGAAGCGCACTAGTGGGCAGCTAAATATGGAACCCAGCCCAAAGTAATAAGGAAAACGGTTCCGCGCTGGTGTTCTTGGTTTTAGGAGGGAGGGGTTTTAGTCGGTAGTCCAGCTGGGGTTGGGCTGGGAGTCCGACACTACCCGAGGTGGGTGTCTATAAACGGATTTTTCTCCTCCAAAAAAATTATCCTTTGAGTGTGCCAAAACCTTAACGAAAAGAATAATCTTCCCATGCAAACAAAGAACAATTGATCGAATACCTTTTACATTTTCTACCATTTCCTGAAAAGTGATAATAATTTTTATAACTTGTTATATTTAAATACTGCATTATATTATTATTAAAACCAGGGTTTAAATTGCTGCAGTATTATTTGCTGTTAGTGCTATTGCTGTGCTGGGCTGATTTTATGTTCATTTTTTAAATACCTCGCTTTGCCGTACTGTAGCAATTTTGCATTTCATACTGCTGTTTTTGACTATACTAAAATAAAGTTGAGTCAGGTATAAAAGCTGTGGTATGCTGTGCTACTGGTAAATCTATTCGCTGCAAGGTTTTCGTATGTTTGCGCTGGTAATGCTCAACTATGCTGTAGATTGCTAGATTTTTGGGTATCCCCCACATTCATTTCATAATAAGGCTGAATTTTGCTGTGACATTCCCCTAATTTTTTTTATTTGTAACAAGAAAGTGTAGAAGTATTTTTTTTATTTTTTTTATTTAATTATTAAAGCACACTTGAGATTATACAGGTCATTAATTATGTGCAAGCTCCGAGGAAAAGAATTCCTATTACGGAAGTTTCATGTAGTTCTTATTTATACTTAATAATAATAGAAAGAAAAATAAAAAAAGAAATGCAATAAAAGCCTATCAAAGCAATAAACGAAAAGAAAAAAAAATTAGAAGCATGCATGTATTAAAATTAACATTCCTTATAAAAATCCAGGGCCTTCCCCTTGAAATCCCTGACACCCAAAGGAAACTCATTCCAGACTCTGACGGCATGGACGCAAAAAGTGAGAGTGCTAAACAAGGTTCGAAATCTCGGCATTGCAAGCAATCGGGTGCGTTGGGAACTCAGAAAATGAATATGATTTTTAAGATATTTCGGAGTCAAATTATTAATAATTTTATAAATCATTACACATAACCTGTAAGCAATCTTTAAGAACATGAACTATATGTCGTTTATATATAAAACAAACAGCAGAGGACCTAGAATTGAGCTTTGCGGTACTCCAGAATTAATTGGAAGCAAGGTTGAATGCTGAGATTTTATTACTACAAACTGACTTCTGTCTTGCAAATAAGAAAAAATAAATTTTCGATTTGAAGTTCAAGTAAGTGACTCAAGTGCATAAATTGATAAATAAAAAAATAAACAATTTATAATAAAATTTAGATTATATCTTTGTGAAACAGTAAAAGAAACAAGTAAGTGAAGTGATTAATTTATTCTTCTTTATTAAGTGGATCAAAAAGAATACTTTTCTTTTAATTTTTTACTTTGCTAATTTTTGGTGATTTTTTTAGACCACCCCAGAGCACTGCCATTTATTTTTGTGAGATCGCGAAAAATCGGTCTGAAATTTTGGACGAAAATTTTAATTGTGCTATTTTTATGTCTAGATTTGGGCGGGGGTGACTGTTTGCAAATAATTTAATTAGAGAGTCACGAGAGGATTGTAAATACTGAATTTGGATAAAATCGGTTATTATTTACGGGGTGAAATTCGATGGAATAGGTGGAGAAATTTGGAGGTAAACTGCCATTTGGCGGATTCAGATGAACCTCTGCGAACGTCTTTGTGGTGGGGGGGATGAAAGCCACATCCCTTGCCTTTCGGCTGCATTTTACCTCATCAAAATCGGGCTAGCTATTCCGGAGTTATTAAGAAGTTAGTGAAAAGAGTCACCTCCAGAATGTGAAATTTGAAGGCATTTGCCTAGGAAAAATCGCGAATTTTTCATGATGTCCTTTCCAGTCGAGTTTGGTACCAACAGATTGGTCTCGATGAGTACTTTTCAAAAATGTACAGTAATAGTGGTCTATTTTTGTACAGTCCTGAATTATACAGTCCTTAAAATGAATTTGTACCAATAATTGGGGGAGTCTAAAGATTATGAGTCCTCCGCACTCCTACGATGTCAGGACAATCGAGATACGGTTTATTGTAACAAATTACCTAGGAACTGCTGAAAATTACTGCAAGCAAAAAGGATTAATTATGTGGGTATATTACGTCATATGACGTCACAATATGTACCAAGGCTGTGTAAAAAATTATAAAAATTCGGATTAATTTTAGATTCAAAACTGAATATCTGAAAATACAGACCGATTTTCAAAATTCTTTTTTTGTTTTGTTCGTCTGGGGAAGGGGAGTTCAGCTTCTTGAGAGTGGAGGGCATGAAAACTCGGGTTTGCAAATGAAAGCTTCGCTTACTAGTTAGTATACAAAACTGCTCGCCCAAAATTATACAGTAATATTTCATTATTTTTTCCAGAAATGAAAACAGATATATCCACACTTGTCAGGTCTTACTTTCAGATTGACCGAGGGAGTGAGTCAGCTAAATGTAAAGTTTGAGGATCTATTTTTAAAAAGCCAATAGGACGAATAATTTAAAGCAGCACCCACCTGCTTACCCTGAAACTAATCTGAAATTATCTCAGAACCAAAAAGATTCTACTTCAAAACGAAAATATATAAAAATTGCAATAACAAAGCAACAGTTATTTAAAGCATACGTTGGCTCAGTTACACAAAATACTATTCCCTTTAACTCCCTGTTTAAAATAGATCCAACCTGTAACGGTTTATCTATTGCATACGAACGACGATTCAAACTTAACACTGGAAATTGTAAAACAGCTGTGTAAAAACAGTTGCAGATATTATTCAGAAGATGATTAGTAGCGAAATAACAAACTTTGAGCCTTGTCACTTGAAGATACATAGTGCTGAAAGGTTAATGAGAATCATATAATAATGTAAATCCCAAAGGATAAGGAGCTACGGTCATTTAAAATTTTCTGACTCGAATGTTACTTAATACCCTGTGATTTCTAAAAAAGGCACCCTGTGTTCACGGGTCACTTTTGTTAAATAGCCAATCTCATAGGCTTTCCAAGGAGCCATCCCTTATCCCCCTCTCCTTTACCCTTCCAGAGATATAAATATTTAAAATCCGAATTTTGGGTTTTTCATCGTCTGTTTTACAAAACAATGGATTTTTTTTAAACGGCCATTAGCACAACAATGCCAGGACATTTCAAATGGTAAAAGGGAAAGAAAAACAATTCTTTTAAGATAATTTTCCATTTTTTTGATAATTTTCCATTTTTTTGAATACAATAAGTTCAAATCTCTTTTTTAATTCCTCTCCCATATTCATTTCTCTTAAGGTTTCTCGAATATTATCTGCAGCCTCTGAAATCCTCGCACGAAGTTCAGCCTCACTAGAAATATTCGTTGCGTAGACAATATCCTTCATATGACCCCCAAAGGTAGAAATCTAATGGAGATAAATCAGGAGACCTAGGAGGTCAACTGATCGTCCAATCCACATGCAAAAGTTGGTGGAGCTCCGTCATGCTGGAAAATAATTCCCCTCTTGGCGCGTCGAGGGTTGCTTCATCCAGAATGTTGCACTTTTGTTGCTGCAGAAGCTGTAAAGTAAGTATCGGAGTTAATCCTACCTGAAAGAAAGAATGGTCCTATTAGTACAAATCCTATAATACCTAACCACACATTTACGGAAAACTTATATTGGAAGCTCCTTGTTCGCGTAACTCTTGGATTCTCTTTTGCAAATTGCAATTTAGGAAATTTACAAGATGTCTAAGTATTTAGTAATTTATTTGCAACCTTCATTTTGGTAATGTCCACTTTTGACAAATATTGAGATATTTATGGCAATCTATTTTGTTGTTATCCCTTATTTTACTATATGAGTGAGGATCCCTAAAAATGGATAAAAACCTTTAAAAATATAAATTGAAATTGGAATTATTATCAAAAACCCGCCATGTCCACACTCAGTTCAATGTTAAAGAAATTAAATCCATGAATATCTCAAATTGACTTTGAGTGGACATGGCAGAATGTTAATTGACAAAAACTACATTTTGCTCTTGATTAAGAAAAATCGTATTATATTTCTAAAATAGCAAAATTTTTTATTTGTATTCGAAACTCCCCATAGGCCAACATTTTTTGTAATAACCAATTATCCTCATAGCTTATAATCATAAATGAAACTGGAAAAATTATACAATTAATTTAGAATTTGTAAATAATAGAAAGCTCACACAGTTTTAATAGCAGCTTTTACCTAACCTTTCCACCTAAACCTGTTATTTACAAATGAATACTATTTTCAAAATCCTCCACATCACTTTGAAATTCACATTCATCATCTACTAGCTTTTGCCCGCGACTTCGTCCCCGTGAAATAGTTACTTTTGGCAGCCATTTTTATTTTTAGGATACTAATATTGCAAATAATACAAATACAAACTATCTGCAAACTTTATTGTAAATATCTTATTTTAACACATTTTTATAAACTGCGTTTTTTTGTTTTTCCATCCTTCGCAGGTTTTGAAAATCGATTATAGTTGCTATATGCGAGTTTCATGTTTTCGTAACTTGACTTAAGCTGAATTTGGTTTCTGAAAGTCAATTTTAGTCGGGCCAGTATAGTCATGCTTCCCCCACTACGCTACGCCACGCCGCCGAGCCACAGCCGCCGCATAGTAATATTGCTTGCATTAGCAAGCTACGGAATAATTCATCCCCTCCACTTCGAATGCATTGCACTCCCCTACCCCTTGGCAATCGAACAAAAAAAGAATTTTGAAAATCGGACTATATTTGCCGGAGATTTTCAATTTTGAATGTAAAAGCAATTCAAATTTTTATAATTTTTTAAACAGCCTTGGTACAATTTGTGACGTCATATGACTTCATATGTCCACATAATTGATCCTTTTTGCTTGCAGTAATTTTCTGCATTTCATACGTAATTTGTTGCAATAAATTGCATCGCAATTATGCTAACATGGGAGGAGTGGAAAAGACTTTAATCCTTAGACGCCCCCAATTTTCAGTACAAATTCATGTTTAGGACTGTATATTTCAGGACTGTACGAAGATAGACTACTATAACTATACATTTTTGAAAAGTACTCGTCGAGAGCAATCTTTTGATACCCAACTCGACCGGAAGTGACGTCATGAAAAATCCGCGATTTTTCCTAGAAAATGCCTTCATTTTTCGCATCCCGGAGGTGACTCTCTTCACTTACTCCTTAATAACTCCGGAAGGAATAGCCCGATTTTGCTGAAATAAATTGCATTAGAAAGGTAAGGGATGCGGCTTTCATCTCCCATCAGAAAGAAGTTCACAGAGTTTCATCCAGATCCGCCAGGTGGCAGTTTACCCCCAAATTTCTCCAATTCTATTCCTTTGAATTTTACCCCCTAAATATTAACGGATTTCAACCAAATTCGGTATTTGCATCCCCCTCGTAACCCTTTATCTAAATTATATGCAAACAATCACCCCCGCACAAGTTTAGATGCGAAAATGGCACAACTAAAATTTTCGTGCAAAATTTCAGCCCGATTTTTCGCGATCTCATAAAAATAAATGGTAGAACTGCGATGGTGGTCTCAAAAAATCACAAAAAATTAGGAAA
>QYTT01094504.1:0-22095 GCA_006980735.1 Dasypogon diadema
ATGTTTGGTTTGCTGGGATGCGTTTTGATGAAAAAAGATATAAAAGTGTTTAGGGTCCTTCAGCGGAGGATTCCGAGCCCTACGTATGGTAGAAATAAAAATAGTGAGGGCATATATGATGAAGGATAAATAAGAAATAGTAAATACAGGAATTATTAGTTAGACCAGTTGTAGACACGAAGATTCAGTTGTGTGTTGTGTTCTGGTCCTGCTTTCTGCTGGGTTTTACTTCCTATTTGAGATCAATAAATTTTCTTGTTTTAATTTGCTGCAAGTGTTCTAAAGTTGAATTTTAGTTGACAATTTTGTGAGAGTTTATAGATATAGTGAGATAAGCATTTGTTTTTTTTTTCATTAATTTTTAACGCTGCCTACTCTTGCTTTTTCAAAAAAATAACAGAATAAAAAAATCTCGATAACGGTTCACTTTTGCCTGGTGTACTTAGGGGTCATTTAATAGCTAATGACCTCTCCTACAACCCTTTAACGGGATCGTGACATATAACCAGTAACCCTGTATAGTATGAATGGTTATTTTAGGCCAGCGAACATAAGAAGAGAAGTGAAATTCAGAATGAACAACACTATAAAAGACATCCATGAAAATTGCTATAGAAGTAAATTTGTGTTAGCACTTTTAGTGATTTTTTAAAAAACGAAATTCAACAAAATTGCCAATTCAATTTACTGAAAGTTAGTTGAAATTTGATTCAAGCACAACTAAAGTAAAAATCTCTGCTATATTCCTTGGAAAAGGAAAGCTTTTAGTGAGCACGCAAATAGCATTACCAAGAATAAATGTAATTCTCAGGACGACAGTTTGATGTGATTTCTACGAAATCGTAAAAGCTGACATTTTAACAGATTCATTTTTTTTTCTGGTGGAGAAAAATATGTTTCACATTGTGAACATGTAAAATGTTATGGCTCTGGTTATGGAAAACTTCCAGAAGTATTCATAGAGAATAAATATGATTCCCTGGCGAAGGGACAAATATCATTTTTTGTG
Source organism: Dasypogon diadema (assembly GCA_006980735.1). NCBI lineage: Eukaryota > Metazoa > Arthropoda > Insecta > Diptera > Asilidae > Dasypogon > Dasypogon diadema. The sequence goes on from QYTT01094504.1 coordinate 1,010, forward strand.
TTAACACCTGTATTTGGCATGTTCATTGGTCCTTGAACAAGTTGAAAGCTTTTCACATCACTGAAATCAATAAAATGAGGTATTTCCCTGCACTTTTTTCAGATTTAAAAGTACTTTGGAGTTAGTAATGGCTTGTAGATAGATTCTATTTGAATACAAGTGGGTTGATAACCTACAAAAAGTGATTAAAAAGTTTGTAATGTGTTTATTTTCATTTAAAAAAAATTTCCAATTTCAGTTCATTTTCAAATAACGACTACGTCATATACAGAACTGAAAAAAAACATATACGTAAGTAGATGATGTGGATATTTATGACAATAATAATGAGGAAAGTCATCTGTTTCTTAAAAAATGTTGTAGCTGGGTTTAATAATTACAGCCTGGATTTCAACCCGCTGAATCGTTTCACCACTCTGATGATTATTTAGTTATCGGCATTAATATGAGTCACCTTGCTATCTACTAAGTCAGCAACGTGCACAAAGTGTGCCACCAGTGAATAACTACTACCGGAACTACTACATTAATTTTGTACTAAACTTCTTACTACTATCACTGTACCATCTCTATGACTACAAAGTGAAATTACACCCTCTAGGGAACTAATTTTGATAAAAACTATGTTCGGTGAATCTAGTACATTTTCGCGGATTGCAATACTAAAATAACACTTCAGAAATCCCATGAAAATACCATAAATTCCTTCCATATTAAAATTTAGCTACCATGAGAAGACGCATTAAATATTCATGCTGAGTCATCATCTCATTATTCTGAACATATTTCATAGGCATAGAAGAGTATATTGTCCTGAATCTAATTATTCGAAAAACCTAGCCGCAACTGCATCTCTCAAAATGAAATTTGCTCCTTTAGTGGTTTTTATGACAATTAGCACAGAATTTTGCGTGACTTTTCTAAGACTTCGTGACCATAAATCAGAAGGAAAATTATTTATATTTATGTGACAGTATTAACACAGACCCATAATCACACCAACATTGGAGAATTATTCAGATTGCTCTACTTCTCGTATCTCATTACTTCTCAGAAATAATTTAATTACCCTTTTAGCAAAAAAAGAACTTAATTAATTGATGCTTGATGATGGTGTGAGCGACAACATTCTTATAGCTTTCAGCCCCTCAAATAAATGTTGTTCAATTTATCAAATGTATCCAGACAAGTGAATAAATGAATTCCTTTTATCTTTAAAGATACAGCTGGGATATTTCACACCGCTACAGAATTGATTATAAAAAAGATTTATTACTATCAACAAAACGTGACAACAGATTTCATTGAGACTGTGACCAGATATCACTGGGAAAATTCTGGTTGTCGAGAACATTTTTCAATTTTAGTGCAGTTTTTTGTGATTTGCAAATTTTAAAAATTAATTTCTTAAAAAAAGTCTGTTGTTTGAGTATAGAGTCGTTGATTTTGGGTCACATTTTTCAATTTTAGCAAAAGTCGAAATATTTATCTTAATAATACCCTATTTTCAAAATCAACCGCTCATATTATGATTTAATTGAATACAATGTATTCCTATCGGGGTCTCAACAGTTGGGCAAGTTCTGTTCTTAATCTTCAAGGTGTTGTATACTTTAATACCCAATTTCATTTATGAATATTTAATTAATTGAAAACAAAAACTAAAATAAAACCGACATAAATTATATTTAGCACTGATCTTGAAATTTTAGCGTGCAGATGAATAACTTCTTCTTATAAAATGTCGTAAGAAGATTCACATTTTCTTCCCCTGCAAAAATAACAATTTTAAATTTAAATTATATGAGTGCCATTCAAATACATTAAAAAACACCTAATGAAAGTTCTACAAACAAATTTTTTTTATTAAAATTTACATGCGACGCGTTTCGCCCGACCGACGTAGACATTATCAAGCATCTACTAACTTGCAATGACTTATGCATTGCAATGATTTATCGCTTTTAATGTTGGAACTAATACTAGAATATTCTTGGAATTGTACATATGTGTGTGTTTAAAAGTTTATTTTAAAAAGCGGACTGACATTACAAAAATCAACTTAATCATTCACCAAAAATGTGCCTTTCTCGCTTTCGACACAATCGTCACAGCTTATCTCATATACCCCACTTTTATCGCCATCTTCGAATTTTGGATTTGATTTATTATTAACTATTAGTTTCCCGAGAGTATTGTTATTAAAACCACATTTTTTGAATAGCCAGTAATTGTTGCAATTTGTAAAATTGTATCTAGTTCTTTTTTAAAGTTATTCTTATCTAAAGGAATGTTTATTAACCTATCTAACATTGAATGGAAAGCTGACATCTTTATATTACTGGGACGGCTAGATGAATTGGGAATTACTAAATCTGTATATGTTGGTTTTTTTGTATATAAAGGGTGTTAAGACGGATCGATGTTAAACGTTAACTAAAAATCGATGATGTACACAAATGAAGATTTCTTTAATGAAACATGTCATTTGATGCGTTACAATTAAGTATGAAAGATAATGTCCGCCAAGTGTCCGCCGGCGGCACACGTCGATTCTCATATCAAAATTTTTTATAACATCTCCGAATAATTGCTCTTCAATCTCATCAATGCGCCGTGAAATCTCTTCTTTGAGTTGCTTGATGGTGGTTGGCTTGTTGACATATGCTTTACTTTTCAGATGGCCCCAAAGAAAGAAGTCTAACGGTGTCAAATCGCAAGATCTCGGTGGCCAACTGACTTAACTGTTTTGGGAGATTATGCGCCCGGGAAACTTCTCATGCAGGAGAGCCATTGTGTCGTGAGATGTGTGGCATGTGGCGCCATCTTTTTGAAACCACATATCATATATGTTATAATCTTTCAATATTGGCCACAAAAGTAGTTTACCATTGCGCGGTAGCGCTCGCCATTCACTGTGACCGAATTCCCAGCATCATTTAAAAAAAAAATGGTCCATGATTCCTCCAACAAAGAATGCACACCATGGAGCACGTACTGGCTTCCTAACATCTGCCACAGACTCGGTTTCTTGGAATTTTTTCACAATTTTTCCAATAGCACTCTCGGTTGGTCGACTATGCGGGCCGAAAAAATCACAAAGAGCGCGAAATGCACTTTTGTTTAAACGTCCACTTTCGTAATAGGCTTCAATAACTTTAACACGTTGTTCAATGCTCAACTTTTCCATAATTCAATTTTTAAATGACTCATGATGTCAAAACAAAAAACTAACCTCAAAAAACAATTGACGTTTAAGCTGCGTTCACATTTAACATCTGTCCAAACTATTGTAACACCCTGTACTATAGTCAAACTTATTACTTTTTATTTTTATTGTAATGTCTAAGAAAAATTCAGTACCTCCCACTTCAACCGTAAAACGTATATTGTCATCAATTTTGTCTAATTGTTTAAAAAAACATTGAGTTGTCGCTCCGAGCCCGGACGTCATCGACATAACGATACCAACATAAAACATTCTTAACTATATCACAGTGGCTTTCAAAAAGTTTTTGTTCTAGATCATTCATATAGAAGTCAGCCATGAAAGGAAAGAACGCCGCTCCCATCGCTAAACCACCCCTCTGATGATAGAACTTGTCATTATAATGAAAATAATTCTGATCTAAGCATAAAAATAAAGATTTATAAGCTATGTTGCTCTATATCTTCATCAGAAATGCAGTTTTTAATTCAGTTGACTAGAAGTGCTTTTAAATTGTTCACTGGGATCGAAGGGAATAACTTAATGATATCAAAAGATATTAACTTAGCGTTAGGGGGTTTTTTTAATATTGTTAAGTCTATTTACTAAGTCAACTTTTCCCACGGCTTATTTCATTTAAAAGAGTAGGTATTCCATAAGAAATACAGTAAATTTTTATATAAAGTAAGTTTTTATATAGTACATAAAATAATTAATCTTCAAAATAAAGTCCATTATGTTCAATGGTTTGTATCTATCTTTCTGCCAGTTGATTGATCCCGCGAAGGGTACCTTGCTTTTCGAGGCAAAGAATTCCTGGACTGTCCACGAATTTGTGACTCATCCTAGTAAAACTACTACAGGATATACTTTAGGGAGTTTACCGCATGAAATTAGTATATTGTTTGTTGATACCTTATTAAGTCATTTTTATGAGTACAGGTAACTCTTATATAACGCGATACTTGTATAATTTGGTTTCGTATAGCATGGTTTTATAATGCGATTTTGTTATGTAGCGCAATTTTATATTTTATTTAAGAAAAAAAACCGTTTGACATGTAACAGCTACCCATTTTGTATAGAGGGTTACCTGTATATTTTATTTATAACAACAATGAATTCGTGAGTTCGTTGCAATCCCCGCTCAAAACATTTTATTTAAAACTTATTAAATTCTTTTCCAATTCAGTGAGAGCTCTACTACATTTTTGGATCTCTTTTCATTTCTTCATTATCATCAGCTTAATGTTTCGGCTTTCTTATTTTCTTGACACATCGCCTTCTCTGACATCCTTTCAGCACGGGTTTATGAAAAGCAAATCAACTACAATCTGTTGGACTTTTCTAGCTGTTGTATATCTGCCATGGAATTTGGTCAACAAGTAGATTGTATTTTTCCAACGCTTTAATAAGAAGTATTCAACACCCTATTTAAGGGAATCAGAAAATTTTATTTCTATAATGGAATTGGGTTACTTTCTCTAGAAGGGACGTAAATGATACTTTTTGAGATAGGTATTGACAACTGGAATATTCGCTCAGGAAGCCCTTCTAGGTGCTGAGAAAGATTTAAAGACCTGAAGTTCTGAAGAGCAGAACTTAGAAAAATGCTATATGCTTCCTATACAAAAAAGTAGTTTAAGACGTCTGATTTCCGTGAAAATCATTTTTAAATAGTTATTCTTATTTTAACCTTTTATAACAGTAATATGGTAACGCAATCAAAAGTAATCTAGGGCACTGACGTATATATACTGTCAATTAGTGGTAACGTCGTGACGGAGATGGATGGGGGCTAATTTAAGATAGTTGGAAATTTATATCCCACGACGAGTAACAATAATAGGTATATAATTACTGCCCTGAGCAGCCCATTAAAGGTTATAGCCAGAGATGGGAATACTCATTTGTGTCATGACAAATGACCCAGCTAGGCATATTGATTACCGTACAATCTGAACCACTTAATTGATTTAATATCTAATGGCTTATAATGATTATTGTGTTGTCAGCAGAAAGGCGCCGAAGGGATTGAAACCTTGGATCAAAAAAGTGATCCATTGTACTATCGCTCTGTCGGCTCAGCTAGTTCAATTTAAAAAGGAATTCGAAAAAATCTTTTTGAAAATTACGTATAGGTACTTATAATAAAAAGAGCCCCTATGGACTGGTTTGGCTCAAAAGAATTATTTCTTTGCAGAAATAAATTTAAAATAGTGGCGACCTACGATGAAAAAATGTTTGCCAATAAAAGATAGAGTATTTGCGGATATTCCTCACATAATTTAATACATACATTAACATTATGACCTTAATTAACCTGCAACACCATAAACTCAATCGACAGTTTTCCTAGTTCAAATACTTTACCGTTCTTAGACAAGATAATCTAGTTTTATCTGAAGTGGTCTTGTTACAATTAAATTAGCAGAGTAGTTATTTGCTTCTCTTACTTTTGATTAGGGAAGTTTACATTCTATGAATAGTTGCGCACTTAGCGGCGACATTAACTTACATTGTTCTATCACAGGAAATCAATACTATACATTGTATCTCGAGTCCAGGCGTTAGATAAGTATTAAGTTCATTCCTTATGACACAGAACTTACAAAACACCTAGCACAGCGTGAAAAATTCAGTTCTTCTAAAATTATTGCCCTGAGTATCAAAACTTAAAAGACAGTGAACGGAATTACCAAAAAAAATCCGGTCAACACCTGAAAAAACAGAGACCTCAATATCATTCTTATTACCGCGCCATTGCTAAATTTAGACAAACCGTCCGCTTAGATAATCATGCTTACCACGTTTACATAAGGCCAGCTGCAACCGTGTAAAAAATAAGTTATGCTCATATAAAGCAACTCTTATGCACACTTCAGTCTTTCTGATTACTGTCGTACTCTCTCGATCGGGCAGAGTAAATTGTCATGTTAATTAAAGCTCTGTTCACAAAGCCTATGGAAATTTTATCAAAGTATGTCAAAGTCACTCGGTGTGCTCATGTTTCGTTACATAACCGGCACATTACTAGCGACCGCCGCTTAAAATTTCATTAAAATCTCTCGCTATGTACCCAACGAACTGAACGAATTTCATTATTATGGAATGAATCCATCATCAAGTTTAAATGAACGAAACTCCTTAGTTGCCCCGTAATTACTGTTAGGCCGTAGAGCTATAGAGCTTGGCCTACGTTCATTATTGGTACTGTAAGTGGTGAAATGGTTATGTTTTCCGCCCGAATGCCTTCCATCACCACACGTAATTTAAGAGTTTAAATTGACCAACATGGCCAGTGACCAAATCTAAACCAATGGTTACATAACGCAGCAAAACAGGCAGCCGCCCTCGTTGGGTTTTTGGTATGGGGACAGACGGTTTACATGCGTGACAGTTCCCTAGCACTATGTTTATCAGTTATAAATATTTCCATGGTGTTTGGGATACAATCAAAATGATTAAGTGATTCTACCTACCTATCTACGTGTACTTTTTTTTGAGGCATTTTCTAGGTCGTGTCCACAAAGTAATAAAAATTGACTTTAGTACTTCGTACAGGTCAGACAATCTTTTCGACGGTATTGATTGAAATTTATTGCCGTTATTTTCCAAACTGCTTATAAACTCAATAATTTATTGATTGTTTAGTGTTAAGTGAAATTTTAGAAAATGAAGAGGTGTACACTTCCTTGTGATAGAATCAAGTGCGGACACAGTCTGATTTAGACAGGAAGCTTATAAATAGGGCTATACAGCACTTTCTATTATCACAACTATTTTATTAAGATAAAACGATAAAACTTTGCTCTTTTGTGCAATAAATAGGGTAGTGTCTCATTTTCACGGATTCAGGGTCGAAATTTCATCGCCGTCTACCAATGATTGTATTTTTTCTACTGACCATAGGTCAACTACTCTATTATAATAATCTTATCCATAACTACGCTAACCAGTAGATTGCAGTATTTGTGGCCATGACCTTTCATAGGTCGACTACCAGGTATTATTATAATTACCGATTATTATGGCAATGCCAAGAGGAGGATTAGAGTAATGCCTTTCACATGGTTATGTGTATGCCTTAGAGTTTAAATGGCAGGTTCAAAATCGGTGCTGAGGAGGTTACACCCTGCTGAAAATTCAATCACGTGAATGTCAGTGGTTAAAATAAATTTTAGTTTTTTAAGGTTAAGGAAATGACAGTAGGAAAATATACAGTTTGTTTGGATTAAAACTTTTAAGATAACGTACAAACAGAAATTATATTGAAATTAATTTTCCCTAAACACTGCAAATAAGATGCTTATCTCTTTCGGGACTGTATATTTCTCTATACTATCTATGGAAGCTTGTGTATGTGGCTTGTGAAGAATGACAAATACGGAAATCGCTTCTATGAAAAGTCTGAATTTGCAAAGAATTTGTGATAGTGTCCGAAGTGCTCTAATGATTAGATTCGGTGTAACTAGCACCTTCAATCAATTGCAAAAGAAACAGAGTATGTCAACGGTATTTTTCGATATTTAGTTTTCTAATATATAAAAACAAAAGTTTGTAGTCTATTGCACACTCGCAAATCTCGTTCTCAAGGGGTATTTTCAAAACAGTGATAATTGCAAATAAGTTGCAGCTTTTAAGTAGTTGTACCGAGAGCTCTGTACTTTATCTGTGATATGATGTGATATAAATCTGAGATATTCATGGGAAATATGCGCAAAAGATTTATCACAAAATTAAAAAGATGCGATGCTTACATCAATGTGTTGAAATAGTTGCGACAAGTGCCTTGACCATAGTCAAGCGAGTACCATTGGGTATAAAATACAAACGAACTTCTTGCACATCTGATAAAACTAAATTTATAACTTAGATTTATCGATGAATTGGTAGGGATTATTATTATCTAAAACTTTCGAAAAGTCAAATAGGATAAGTACGCACGCCTGCACCGTGCAGCTGCGCTTAGGACAAAACCTCAATTATCCTAAGCACAATGAGAGAGAGATTGTACCCTCAAAAGCTTTAGATAAGAAATAAAACAAAAAAATTGCTTGTGCTTAAGTGTTAAGGGTTCAGATATTGAAATAGCTTTAGACAGTTTCCGTTTAAATAAAAAAAACGATCATAATAGACTTGGTTTTAACTGAAACATCAAACATTGATGTCCAACGTTTCCATTAAAACATATAAAATATACCTTTTTATTCATATTACTTAAGAAAAAAATACGACTTCAGTTAATTTTAAAAATCAATTATATCTAAGTAAGTATATAGTTCTTACATCTCTTTTACAATGAAACTAAGGGGCCTCATAAATTCGAAAAGCTTGGTAACACAACGTAAATTAGGCAATAGGCCTGTAGTTAGAGATGTCACACCCTTTGAATCCTTCTTTAACAGAATTGTTATTAATGTGGAACAGACTATTATTTCCTGCTTTCCTCGTACACTATAGGCCATAGTTATTCAAACAAAATCTGCACCGACAATTTCATTCGTCCTCTAATTTGATTTTTTCCTCACCATCCTATTTTTCCTTCCGCGAAGACTGTGTATCCCCTGATCTTTCGAACTGGCCCGTAAAAAAGAAATTAAAAAGATACCTAAACGAAGGGCTACTCGAAAGTTGACAATAATATTTACAATGTGTTTTGAAGCCATATTGTCGTCAAAAATAAGATTCAGAAGTTTATATCAAGTGGACGAAGGTTTCGTTAAGTGAGTAAAATCATTAAGAAAAATATCATAGGTTGTATCAAGGAAAGCAACCTTGAAAAGGTCTTCAAAGAGATTGTCAGTCGTTTGCGGATTACCACTGTTGGCAGATCCGTGATATCTATCGGTAACAAACCTCCAGCATTGCTTAGAATTGTTATGTTAAGAAGATTTGATTTTGTAAAAATAGAAAATGTAAGAGGCGCTGACACTGATAACAATTCCTGTTCCCCGAGATGAAATCTATCGGACCAATTGGCATCGAATGCTACGAAGAAGATTAATCCAATAATCCCTCCACAGAGCCAAGTTTCCATCAAACAGACCAAGTCAAAGCGACTTTCTTGCTAGAAAACCTTCAAATGTGAAATATATTCTGGAAGTTATTAATAGGGGTATTCATGGTTTAGTGTATTTTGAAATATATTGTTGTATTCGGTGTAAAATGCTCAAAAACATTAGGTTGCTATGGAAGTTTACACTGCAGAATACAACAAAGCGTGAATACCCTCATTATGGTATTAGAACGTGTGTTGGCTTCATTAACTTTATGCGAGTTTTATATCACTTTCTGCAGTTCCCAATACAAATTCCGAGGATCTTATCGTAGTCATCTGCCAACCACAGTTTAATGTTCCTACGTCAGCTATTCCTTTACCACAAAGCAACGGCCTCAAACATAACGACTGTAGGGATTGGATTTTGAATCTTAAGGGGATCAAGATAGGGGTGGCGTTAACCTTAAAATTTTTTACCAAAAACAATAAAAAATGTTTGGATCTCCCCAAAATCTGGATAATCGCATCGTTGTCCCCGGATTAATCAATACTTCCCGTCATCTCCCATAAAGTTCTAACCCTAGAAAATTGTTGCTAAGTCACGTGCGGTTCCAATGAAGTCAATAAAATCGTCTAACAGAGGCGAGTCGTTAAGTTCGTTAATTACGTTTTACAGCAGCTGTAAATTTGAATCTGCAAATGCAATAGAAACGCTTTTATCTTTACAGACATTTTTATATCTCATAAAGTTCATCTATATTTCTTGAAACATACATTATAATGGTGGGTGTATATCATGTCGGAAGAGGTCGTCAAGATGACGCTGATGACAAACCATTTTAACTGCATGACGGCCTCTGTTGGTATGGTAGTCGCGATGATGTTGCTAAGTTCAAAAAAGCATCAATTGTTTGTGAAAGGAGGCAAGGACTGTAATCAGAATCCTTCAGCAGAAAAGCATGTCATTATTAAAGTAAATACGCTTGGGCAAGGACAATTCCTGTAGTACTTAACTCAGCAGTTATTCTCGTGGTACATGATGTGGGATGAAATTAATGACTTAAATGCATGAAGTGGAGAGTTACGTATCACCAGTAGTTGACGCAGCATGTTTGCAGCAATCCTCTGATTAAGATCACCAACTTCTTAGGCGATTAGTAATCCTTTTAGAAATTGAATTTGAACTCTAGAAATAGGAGAAACTTCCACAAATTTTCTACCAGTTTGTAAGATAAAAAATTTCAGCTATTATGGAAATATTTTCATAGGAATTTGAAAAGTTGTTCATTTATCAGAAGAGATGTGTCGCACTTGGATGAGATTGAAAATTTCCTCAATTCAAAGAAATCTTAAAACTGCGAAACTTGAGTTAAGTTCTTTGGTAGTTTTTCTAAACTTCAACACTTCCCCTAAGTAGCTGAGAAGTGGATGTTTCAACAAACAAATTTATTTTCCATTTATCTTAAAGTTTTCGATTTGCTGAGGACAGAGAAATCATCATTTATTTACAAAGTGGTATAAATGTGAATATGCTATTTCTCAAGAAGTACTTTGGTAGAAGTTTTTTTTCTGTTCTTTCTAACGTCGCTATGAGTAAAGAAAAAAAAGGAACCAAAGTATTGCATTATGGGTTGCGAAAACTTCTTTCGATTTTCTTTCCTAATCTTCATTGCTAGAAGCGATTAGTCTAAAGTTGAAAGTATGCAGAAATCTTTCTTTTCCATTCTCATGGAAGTTAGCGAATGCCAAATTGGACCAGGTGTGTCAGGATCGCCTTAATGTAGTTCTAAACTCATCTAAGTAACATCTGGCTCTCACACCACTATAACCACGTGTTCCAACATGCAGTAGCGATTCTTGTTTGCCCATTTGATGTCTATCTCAAGGTAGAAATTGTGTTTATCTCCATGAGGTCATATACCGTTGAACCCGGGTATCTGAGTTCAAGGTTATATTTCTTGTCCTCCTCCAGAACTAACATTTTTGTCCCTAGATATTCCTATGTGTAATGTGGCAGACGGTTTCTTGTTCACTTGCTTAGGCCTTGGAGTAGATAAAGCGAATTTCATCGGTATGCAGGTTTGTAGACAGTATTACTAATTTCTACTCAATATTTTTTTATTATTAAGAATTAAAGTAATGTGCGCATAAAGCAATTACATCATCCTTTCCCCTTTCCCATCATTTCTTCTACTTCTCAGCCTTTCCACTCTTCACTTTTTCCACTACTCACCTTTTCCACTCTTCAGTGAGTAGCGGAAACTCACCCTTTCCAGTCCTATCTTTCACCTTTTTTATATTATTTCTTTCATCAATATTCTATCAGTTTTCCAGGGTGTAAATATTAGATTTCACCCAATGTTTCATGAGCTTGAAGGTTTTTCTTTAATCGACCTTTGGTTTACATATTTAACGAAGTATTTCTTACGCTTGCAGAATTTTGGAAAACAAATTGTAATCTAGATCTAAATGAAACGTCAAGGTAAACGCTAAATCAAATAATATGATACTTTCGAGCATGGAATTTTTGCAATAAAAAGAAAATGATCCTAAGACCATACATACATACAAGTTTGTTAAAAGCGCTCATATGTCTATGCCATCGACATTTTAAAGAAATCATAGAAAATAATATTTTAAATGTCTTGAATATAGACTACTTATTATACCTGAAGCTAGAATTTTCGCAACTTCCTAATTAATATCAATAACCCTTCTTTGGGAAAGAGCAGATCAGTAATGAATAGAAGAAGGGGAGTGAGTGAAGCAAACTCCATTGTACACCGGGGTTAATGGCAAATGGTTCAAGAACAATACCATAAAAAATGATGCAAATTTAGTGGATAGAGAAAACTTTCAATACTTTTAAAAGACGATGAATTAAACTGATATGTTTACAGCAAACGAAGCTAGTTAAAGAAGGAACACACTAAACCTTGTGAAAAATCTTTGAAAAATCCAGTGAAATGATTTTTCACTCGCAAAAACTGCAAAGGTAGTGATTCTCATGAAAAACATTACTGTCGATTGTAAATAATCGCAGTGATGAAAGATACGATCAGAACCAATAGCAATTTTAAGTCCTCAAGCACCTTGAAGATTTTTTTCATTCGAAAGAGAAGTGGTCTTAAGATTAATCGCGCAGGTACGGAGATCTTACACTGATATCATTATCACTGAACAGGTCAACCCACTTTGGCCACCAACACTACCGTGCGGTCCTGCCTCCTTCGTCATCGATCCATGATCCATAAACACCCAAGTTGGTTTCCACTTTGCGTATTTAGTACAGGTGTGATTCTTGCCACTTGCCTCTAACACGATCTTTAACCTTCTGACCCTAAATACCTCATTAAGGTAGTTGGCGGTAACACCACTCTAGCACCTAGCACACTTATTTAAATTAGAAAAATGTAAATTGTAAAAATGTTGCTCATTGGAACGCAAGGTATGTTGATCTCTTTATTTTTCCAAGAGGTAAAAGCAGTACGCGCATAAAAGCTCGGGGAAGTTGCTTGAAGTATGCGCTGCAAGTTGCTTGGCCGCAGTTCACTTAAAACCCTTTTCCCGCTTCTAAAAGTCATTGTACTTTATTTCTTAGACTCTAGGGAATTTTTTGTTAACTTTAGAGTGGCATTATCCCTTAAGCCTTACAGAAAACCTTTATCGTTATTGATGGCAACTCAATAATATCAAGTACCGACACTCTGGAATACCAATATATTTTTGGTTGTTTTTCAAAAGTAGCATCAAAGGCACTTTAGTTATCATTTTGCCGATGAAATTTCTACTTTGATTTCTTGCAGAATAATCCTTGTGCATAAGATTTTCAAGTGAAGTATAATATATAAACATCTCCTGTTATGCTATGTATGCCTTATTGATCTCAAGTGTCATAATTTATGGACATTACCATTAAAATCATTTTTTCTGGGAGTTTAGTCTCAAGCGCTTTATATATATATGAAATACCTAAACAAGTGGAGCTTTTGCAAAGGTTCCTTAAAAATATAATTCGGAGGATGTGCATTTTGTTTTTAAAAGCAAGTGTACAGTAAACCTTTCATGGCGTATTTTACTGAATAAAGTTCTTTTATTATTATTATTATTAGATATATTAGGCACTACTGTCAAGAAATCATACATATAGTTGAGTGTTTATAGACCAATCCTATGCATATATAACTTATCCCATACTAATAATATTTTTCACAAGTAAAAAAGCCACGAGTTTTTGACTAGCGGCTCCTTGAAATAAAGAATCAGGTAAAACCTTGTAACCCTTTTATGAAATTCTACACATAGGCAATAAATTTTCCCTGTAATTGCAACAGTACCTCCGTATAATATTGCACTTGCAACATCCCAGCAACAATAATAAATTGCGGTGAACATTATTGCAAATATTGGCGCCTATATAAAACCAGTTCCAAGCCCATTGACCGTACCTGGTAAAGCATTGAGACGGCCAGGTAAAATGATCGGACTCATGGCACACAGATAAATCGATTCGATCCCCTTATAAACATGATTGCTGTAAAAGCTACTTGACTCACTTTTAGTACCATAGCAACTATGTAGACAATTTTTTACATCTGTGTATATCTGGCTATGTCCGTATTCGTTTACATTAATTGAGATTTACTTTAATTTAATGCCTTTGGCTTCTTATTTTGTACTCTGTGCCCCATAAGTTTATTATGAAGAAATAATTCACATGCAATCCTAAAGAACCAGCTTGAAACTGCCGCAAGTCATGATGTAGTCGGGCATAGATACCTACCTGCGTCTATATAACGATGTACTTTTAATGAACCAGGTGTGGTTATGAAAATTTTATGAGGAAATACCATATTTTACTAGATTTTATCATTTGTGACAAAGAACACGTGGCTGTTCCAAAACGGTTGAATAAAGTTTCTGGGATAAAATCAGTTTCAGTGGACTTTCTACCTTTAAAAAGAGATGATCTAGTTAAGCTCCTGATAATTATGAAAGTTTGGTCGGTCTACGGCAACAATGCAAAGTAACTTCCTACTCCCTATCAGGGGTAGGTAGTATAAGATGCCTACACGTTGTGTTTGAGGTAATTTATTTCTGCAGTAATTTCTCTTGGATTTATTCAGTTTTCTCCAACTAATATACCTACACTTTCTGTTTTAAGCTGTCGTAGTTATGCAACTAATGTAGACAGTAAAAATATATGTTTTTAATTGGTTTATGGTCTGTTTATAAAGACCAATTTCCCCTAAAACTTTTGGTCCAGATGTGGTGTTTCAAAATTTTTCAATGAAATGTAATTAGTTCAGCGAAGGAGGTACGAATGGAAATGCCATTTTTTCAAAGAACAAAAAAAATTTATTTATTTCGAAAATTACCACCTTTAAAATGTAAGAAAATTATACTAAATGTAACTTATACTATATTTTTACTACAGGAACAACAAATTGGGGATTACTTTTAACTTTAAAAATGATACGATTTTTTATGAATTCGCAATTTCGTACAGGGCCTGGAAAATTGTGGATATGCAAATTTACAGCCTTGCCAAAGTGCTAAGGAATTTTTTAAATATACTCGAAATAAATTATATTTTTCGGCTAGCATGCAAAACAGTTGATTACAAATTCTTAGATAGGGAATCTGGTGATTAGAAAACTAATCTTCAATAGTTGAGCATTTATCTGTGATCAAAGGTAATATGGAGAAATAGAGAATATAGAAATGGATGACAGTCTGGATGAAATTCTTTTTTTCTGATAACATGTCTTCTCATTTTCTTCCACTTCTTTCATTTCTTCCTTCCATTCATATCTGACAGCCTGTTTTCTTTTTAGAACACTACTCTCTGTTGTGTTGTGTTTTTACAGTCTCTTAACTTGCCTGTTACTTTTCCCATCTTGACATTCTGTAAAAATTTGTTCATGTTACTACCTTTATCGCTGCTTGAGCAGGATAAGGCGCACGTGTGCAGATTTTTTTAATGTTAAGTGCCTCCTAATCTCGTCTTCCCCACCTTAGGTTAGGAAATTCAAACCCATTACATGCCATGAAGACTAGGGACGGATCGAATTTTACTCATTTTGAAACATTGCAACGTTGCAACTGGAGTTAGGGAGGTGATTTGAAAAGTTTTAAACCTTATTTTGAAGATGCGTTACTCATCATAACATACTTGCTCGTACTTAAATCGTGCATGCTTTGGAATATACCTATGAAAATTTTAATTATTTTGGACAATTGTTGTGCGACAGTCATTCGTGATATTCGAGGTCAATATTTTTATAAAAATGGAAAACATGGAATATTTCGCAGTGACTAAATTCTAGTATTAAAAAGCATTGCTCCTTCAGAAATTAAAACCGAGTTGAACGCAATATACGGTTATCTCCGCTCTATTATTTGTCACCGTGAATACAACGGCAGTTGATCCTAAGGATGGTCGTAGTAGGTTGGTTGATGATAAGCATTCAGGACGACGAAAAACCGCGACCACTACCGATAACATCACAAAATTTCACCAAATAGTACTAGATAACCGTCGAAACAAGACTTAAAACATAAAAATAACTGAGCGCAAATTCAAGGAATGGGATTCACATATACAGGATGGTTTAGATCAAGGTACCGCAGGATATACCATGATTCCTTGAGGTTGAGCTGATAAAAAAATCGTTCCACATAAAATCCTCCTCTGACAAGTTACAGACCATCAAAGATTTTTCGACTTTGAATGTTCCCAGATGGAAATTGTTGCTCATAACTTCTGAATCACCCTATGGTTTCTGATTATTTCATAAGTTTCTCATTTTGGTGCCTCACCTGTTCTTATCGGCGAACTATTCTTGGAGATATTATCAAAAAGAATCCATAATTTTGAATTTTTGCCTACAATTTTTAAAAATAAATCCATTTATTTCAAAAAATTTGTTGCACGGAATTTAATTTTATTATGCCCCTGATGTCGCCTTTCTTTCGCAAAAATCCGTAACCGGCTACCTGCAACGGTTTTCCAACGAAACGTAATAAAATGCATTAACGATCGACTCAAAAAGTGAATTATCTTAGTCTCTTTTCCAAGCAGATTCAAACCAAATAAAATAAAATAACGAACAGGAAAATTACCTGGCTTTAGTCTATTATTTATTCGGAACTTCATCAGTGAAGTCTTATTTTGTGTGCATATTATTACTGCGGACTACCTAAAAAAAATCCAGCATTTAAGGTATTGCCTAAGCTCAGGTGGGCCAAAGTATATCATAATATTTAATTTTATCACTTCCAAAGATCTAGTTAAAGTTCACAAAATGCTGGAAGAATAAGATGCTAGGCTCTGAATAAAAGCACGCTCCTTCTTATATTTATATATGCTTTAGCTGCTCTGTGGTAATACTCGAAAGAATTTTCACAAAAGGAGACGGTGAGATCCTAAGGTAGGCAGTGAAGGCTTTTTCTCGACTTTTTGTCCAACAGTGCCTCATTTAATGGCTTAGTCGCCCATTAGAAAGCCGGATCTTCCACTGACGTTTTTTTTTTTTGAAGATTTGTAACAAATTGAAGAAATTCGTGCTATTCATTTCAGCTGCTACTGAAAAAGCTGTTCCAAAAGGTCAGAAGGAAATGGTTTAACGATTCTTAGTAACTTCTGATTTTTTAGAATATTATGAAAAGTTAATTCGGCTGAAGTTGAAATCATAAATATTTCTTTTGATATCCGGAAAGAAAACCACATTGGTTTGGAACTAATGATTACTAAAACATTCACTAGAGGGAAAGGTCCTAGAACATAGAAATGCTCTCTGAACTGGCATCTAATTCTAACCTATGTATACATTACCTGTCTAGTGAAATCCATCAAATTAATAAAGTCCTGCAGCAATATAACCAAGGTACATTTTCAAATATGGTATTTTGGTATTCATGTTATGATACGACTTCGGGTCAGGTTTGAGCCAAGACAAAAAAAGGAGGACCTATTTTATAATGCAAATGAACAGGTGTTAATACTCGCATTTGCATTTCTGCGATAACTTCATTTCCTAAGACTTAACGTAAAACCCTACGGGTGTGACTAATTCTCTACGATGAAGGTATTCCCCACACCACTCACAATGGAAATCAGCTAACAAAGGACGAGTTTTTCCGTACAGGACGACAAGAACGTTCTTGAGTTTATTACGTCCATTTGACCTTTTACGATAACTTTCCCAACTTCCTCGTAGCGTACGTAAACTTTTAGATTCGTATAGAAGTGACTGTACCAAAAGGCAACGTCCAATAAGTAGAGAAGAACTTTAACTCTGACGTAAGAACACACTAAATGAGAAGCGGGAGGATACTTTAATATTTATTCCTCCCTTTCCTATTAAAGAATATCCTAGCTGGAGATCAGGTGGAAAATTACTCCAGTGCAGGAGATTTTATAGTGAAAGCACAAATGGAAAGCATTCCAAAGACTAGCAAAAAAATTTTAAGATCGACCTCCGAATCCTTCAAAGAACTTGAGCAATTTTCTTGTCGTCTTAGAAATTTCTTATCTAAATAATTCATTTGCACTGTTTGAAGTTTGGACAAGTTAGAAGCATTTCACTCTTCGACTTTTTCATCAAATCAAACTTCCCACGGCCCGAGGACGATCAAAACAAGTTACCTGTGGGGAACGGAATGGAACTCTCAAAAAAGTTCTGATTGCTTGGCAAAGTAAACGCCTGGGGCTTTGTAAAAGTGTCACAATGGAAATGCCAGAATGGTAAACAATTTACGCCCTGACCACAGAATACAGATGGGTTAAGCCAGCCCCTGCAATACCTTCTCGAAATTGATTTCTAGTGCGACATGAGATAAACGTGTAATAAACGCTAATGCCCTGGTATTTCCAGCATATTCGAGTCGGGTGCATGGGATCGGGGCGACGTGAGCCGGGCCAGGCGTCATAAAGTGTAATAATATCCGATCCGTACTGTGAGCCTAAAGCGTACTTACCTCCCTCTATAGCTTGGGGACTTGAAGAGCTTTTATAGCGCACGCACATGGCCATTACCACCTCAATCTAACCGAGAATCTGTCAAAGTTTCTTGCTGAACATACAAATTCACTTTAAGAAGTCTCCATCCGTTCAACAAACGTCCGTACCGTACATATCTAGGTTGGAATGAACGTTCAGCCAACATTGAACAAAATTCAACTCCCCCATTTCGAGAAATATGACTCAATCGAGCGGTTATATAACAGCTCTCGGTTTATATGCTTCATATCAGGAGATCATGGCGAAATTAGACTAGAGGAGGCCGTTTCACTTCAGCCCCAGTCCCCAGAATCGAAATGTGGAATCTCTGTTGCTACAGCCTCCTGCAGTACCAGATTTACTTCCCACTTTTAAGTGCTTTCTAGTGATTTGAATTCAGCTTGCGACGTAGCTATGACCTCGCTAGTCCACACAATTTTGTCGCTCGGCCATTTAATAGCGACAAAATTACATGTGCCCACTTAATCGATATATTATGAGAAGATTGCTGCATTTTGACAGCAATTAGATGATGTAACTACGGCGGTATTTCGTGCTCGATGGGAGTGATGTGGTGTGTTGTTGCACAGAATTATGATGGTTTTGATAATATCGTTTCCGTTTAGTGGAGCAATCAAATGCAGAGAAGACCCAGAATTATTACCATGAAAAGTTCATTTACTTTGATGATTTAAAGTTTCCACACAGTAATTACTTAAGGTTTGTTGAAACCACTTAAACCTATGTGAAGGGTTATTAACGGGTAAGGAGAAATGAAAATCATCAAGGGTTGAATGCAAATGAGGTACATATTATGTGATTTGGAATTACGAAAGAGGAGTAGTATCCAAAAATAGATTCTCCGCAACTTTGATAAGCCCAATATTATCGAACTGGATATTTCATAAACTTTAGAATCCTACCCTCTTAGCCAAAATTAAAGCATCTATTTAAAAGGATTGAAAGTTTTCGGTCTTCGGTTTCACAACTTTCTTTTATTAGAAGGCGTAACTCTTGAGCCAAATGAAAGCAAGTATTAGTGAAGGGTAGTAGCGTACGGTATGAGGAGAATGCCATACTCCATTTTCTTTGCCAATTAAGAATGGTTCGGATTCAACTTTAATCAATAGGTTCAGTTCCAATATTTCTCCATAAATACATGAGTTTGCCCGGCTGCACTTATGTGTTATAATCCCATAGGTCGACCGCTCAGATATTCTCGTCATGCCAGAGTTGACGAAGCCAAAGAGGACTGTATGACATATTAGATATACCTACATATTCTTGTCAGAAGGATGGGCATCATACTTTTCGCCTGTTTCAGGAAAATCGCTGATATGCATATAAAAAATTCTTATAGGACTCGACAAGAACGCTGTGGTTCTATTAGACAGACTATTTCTACACTTTACTTGCTGTGATCGATTGGATAGGAAAGTCTAGGCGCCCTAGCCAAGGGCTTTTAAATCATTTGCTATCTCCAAATAGAGAATTTAGCACTAGTAATGTCGTCTCGATGTCAATGATCTCAAATCTTGATCTTGTATTCGATCTCAAAGGCTTTTTTTATTTCGTCTTTTCGTCAATCCATGTAAAAAAGGAAGAAGGTTAAAGACAAAGTGCAAATTGCGACATTTTGTAATCATATATGAAACTAAGATACACCACTACACATCGTAAACGAAACGGCATCCAAACAGAGGATTGGGTGCCATAAACCCGTTTCAAAAAAGCGAATGGCGTACCGTCCGCGGAAAGGTGATGGCGTCAGATGCGGAAGGAATTATGATTATCTTTGAAGAAATCCACTTTCGGGAAGATATTATGGTTTTGGAGAAATGTTGAGATTCGAAGGATTATGTTGAAAAACCACCCTCTTAGAATGTTTGGCTAAAATATCATAGTGGGGATCGTGTGTCAAATAGTTTGTATCATTGATAGAATCGTAGGAATTCCTGTTGGTCCATAATTAAAGTGATGACTTGCTTCCTTCTTTCCAAGAAGATGGTTAAAGACGGTTGTGCGAAGTTTGAGACTGTGTCACAAGGAAAAGCAAATTTATTTATTAATATTTACACGATCCCTTTTAAAATAGTTCCCTTCTGCAGCTACACACCATCGGAGACTGCTCCCACTTTTGAAAACAATTCCAGTACTCTGGTCCCTTGAGGGTGAATTTCAATTTTGGGAACAGAAATAGTCACAGAGACTCAAATCGGGGGAATACGGGAGCTGCGGAAGAACTAGAATCACTTTTGATTCGAAAACTTGAGTGAATGATAGTGGCGTATGACAAAGAGCGTTCTCAGGATGCAGCATCCATCTGTTTGCATTACTTGTTTCGGAGGCAAAACTTCTATGTGAGCGATACTCTAATTCATTCAGAAAAAAAGAACAGTTTCTGTACTCGAGAATCCAACTTTCAATCCCAGTGATAACATTGTTGAAAAATTGTGTACTTTTCGATGCGATCGAAGAGATTCAAACACACGATCTTGCTTTGTTCTTGTGTAACGCCATAATTGCAATATTTGCAGGGTAAAATACTGGTATACTGCTTCACTACTTGCATTGTTTGTGACTATATACTTGAAGCCCCATGTAATGAATAGAGCTTTGATGCGTTTACATTTTCCATTTATAATATAATACCTCTTTACCATTTAGCAAATCTCCTCCTCCTGATACTTTAAAGGTATTGCTTAAGTTAAAGGGACAACCCTATGGTGCACACAGCACAGCTTAGGCGGGAGGAAATTAGTGAAGAGGCGATAGGGAATTTTTAACCTGACAAATGTTGCAGTGAGCCACCATTTCTTGGCAAGAAACTATTACTGTATAACATCTCAGTGGATTCGCAAGTACAATTCTTG
>QYTT01094504.1:40399-53489 GCA_006980735.1 Dasypogon diadema
ATTTCAGTAGTCTATGCGGAGAGGTTTATGTATGCCTGATAAACTAAGATTGCTAACCCAAACCCCAACGAGGTTGAATAGATAGCTAAAGCATAAGTTATTATCGATTTTGAACATCACAAGACATATATGAAACTTTAAATAGACGTTCATATCGGGACTTAAAACAAGTAACGATACTTGGGAGATGTTGTCACATGTCAATAACACCCATACCTGTAACCGAACTGATTGAGACGCAAACTTTCTTCTCTGTGGGCGCGGCTTCGATTCCTGCAAATGGCACGGTGATTTATTTGGGTACCTGTGGTTGAGGCAATCTTTCTGCCGAGAATTGTAGTCACGAAGGCACTGGGAGGTTACTTGTAACATTTGTTACATGAACATAAAACAAAAAAAGTGAGGTGGCCAAGTACATTTGAATATTATACGCGCATAGCTGCAATTTTCTGTAGAGACAATTTTATTGTAGAGACAGAATAATATCGCACCAGGTATAGATCCCTGAGGGACACGAGAGGCTAAATCCATGTGTGCCGTTTAATTTTTTCACGGTGGTACCAAAGCTTAAAGGATATTATTATTAAGCTAAGCCTTGGCTTAGCATTAAAAGAACGTTAGGCATGCAACATTACGTCGATGCTCCAAAGAATAGATTCTGGAAATAATCACCTCACCGCCAATGAACGTAAAAGTTTTGCCTTACCAATGCAGTACGTCCTGCCCCTGCCCAAATAAGCGAATTAAATTCTTGTCTGGATCCGATATATGCGTTGGTAAGAGTCTCAAAAAACTTTGCCAGAATCGAAGTGATAGCTATTCGTCTACAGTTAGAGAGATCGCATGCCCAGAGCTGAGCAATACTTAAGTAAAAAAAGACTTAAGTACTAACTTTAGTACATTTCCATTACTTAAATTCTTTTTAAATCCCCTACTTAGTACTTGAAATATAAGTCCTGGCTTCTTTTTATTTGCACTTAAGACTTAACTTTGTACTTAAGTACCAAAATCGATACTTTAGTATTTCTGAATATATTAAATATCTACATCTTAGATTATAAAACTAACAGGATAGGACCTAATGACAAATGGAATAAGCCGCTCATAATGAGTTAGTGTGTTGGGTATTCGTTTTTGTCATAACTGTAGTAAGTATTTGACTCTATTAGGGTGGGGGATCTTCGCATACAACACTTTCAGAAGAGGAAACTTCGAAGTTATTCCCCACAATCTTCTTTATCTTTCGGAAACCTACAACAACAACAACCTGTCCCTGACCGATTTTTTTTTCTCACAAAACGTCCTATGTAAACAAACAACATTTGATCTAAAAGTTTTCGTGTTTTCTTCGATTTCTTATGTAGGATAATAATCTTTATTACTTGTTATATTTAAATACTGCATTATATATTTATTAAAACAGATCAACTTGTCTGAAAAGTGATTTACCACTGTGTTTTTGCAGCATAGCATCGCACACTTCATTTTGGTAATTTATTTATTTAAGAAAGATAATTTTACCTAAACTAAACTTCATAAAGAATTTCCACCACCTATTACTAACTTTATCGAAGCGAAAGAATAAAAACATTCTTATCCTCAAGGCTACGTCTTATCTTTTAGGAGAGATGTGGTGGTGCTAAGGTGGTCTAAAATTCTATTGCATGGGGTATAATAGAGGTGTGCTGTGATGTTGTCAGAAATTTGTTAACATAGTGATGCAATGGCAGCTTTAAAAATGTGACCATAGATGTATATTATCCAATCCTACAACACCACAGCACACCGTGATTTAAATTCTCGTACCAATATCATTTTTAGAGGGACGAAGATATCAGAAAGCAAGCCGACTTCCTCATTAAGAAAAGAGATCTGTCGATCGATGTTATTCGTACAATAAATTGGATCCCAGCAAATTTGGTTCCAGAAAGTCAGCGAATTCAGAGATGAAAAATCTAATATTTTTCCTATTTGGCTTATTCGACAATTAAATCCTTATTTGTTTCCAGCGAAGGCTGTTGTATTATGGGGTTATCGCCTGAGCTTAGGCAATACTTAAAAAAAAGCATTGGTGTCTTCACTGAAAAAAGGATCTTCTCAATTACTAACTTCTGCCAATATCAGATATATGCTGATAAGATGCATAACATCGTTGTCCACATAGCAACTAATTCAGAATCTGGAATTCTAATTACAGTATTAATCCATCCAACTCCCTTTATATCGTTTCAGATATCTAAAATATTTCATTTTAAGATACTGTTGAAAATCTAATGGTGGTAGTTCTTTACAAAACTACTCTGATCTCCTCAGTAGGTTCACTCGATTGATGCAAACACATTCTACATATTCTATGCAGGACTTAACTCCGCTATTTAAATCGTTAAACTGAACCGTGTATGTATAGGGAAAGAAATTTGATTATAAATCAAATTAAAAATATTTAACATATTGCTTAAAAAAATTGTTGCAAGCTAATATCTTGGTCAATCAACAACGAAAATATTTTGCCAAATTATTCCTACATACACTCAACTCATGCAATTTAAGCCACGTCTACTTAAATTAAACCAGAAATTAAAGTCCGGAAATCGATAAAGCCCAACTGGCTGGATTTTCATGCTGAATTTTTTCTATGTGATATATGAATCTGATTTAATTTCGAAGTTTCCACATCCTGTAATAAGTGTCAGCATGGAAGCATGCCTCCCCTGGGGAATGAACGCGGCAGGACGATAATTAAATTCTTTTTCTTTTATGGACTTTTAATAGAGTGCATTACAACTAAAGTAGGTTGCCCTGTGTGAGCTCATGAATTTAAATGCCTCTTGGGTTTTTGGCAAAGTTGTGTAGCTGATAAAATATATTTTGTACTGTATTTGTTGTTATATGTGCGGCTTTTCGTTTGCTTTTGAAAGTTGATGAAGAAATAAATATAATAAAAATAATTTGGAATAGACTAATTGTGCTGACGTTTCATAGTGTTTGTAAAAATGTGACCAGATAAAATATGGCATAAGTAGAATTTTTATGATTTTCCACAAAAGTGCCAAGTATTAAATACATTGAGAATTTCTAAATTGACTGAAGATGGGACCGGACAGTCGAAAATTGCTTTTTACCAAAACCTAAGGTTTTACCACCAAATTATATGGGAATCCTTTTTATATCTCATTTTATCCTGCCAATTTCATAATTCTACGAAAACTTTACCCACTGAAAAGTATTTGCCCATCAGATAAGTGAACTTCGCCTCTGGGGTGTGAAATGTGGAAAATCTAATTCACAGAAAAAGAAAAGAGGAAATGTTTTTTGGATAAGAATGTCAGAATATGTTCGCCAGGAGATTATCTTTTTCCTTTAATCAAGTGAAATTTAAACGAAAAAAAAATTTGATAGACATTTCATATCCAAGTTGGACGTATGTGATTTATTTGTATCTTGGAAAACCCAGTACATAGCTCTTTAGTAACATGTAAAACCCGCTTAAGAGATTTACAAATATTTTATGTTTGTACTCGTATTAGATAATGAAAAGAAAAGGTGACAGACCGATGAATGTGAAGACCACAGAAAGTAAAAACGATGCTGGTTGTATTTTTCGATTTAAGCAGACTTATCCATCTGAAATTCGTACCTTTCAGCCGGACTTTGAATGGACCCTAATGCCTAATCTTCAATGCACTTACTAACCATGAATCAGCCACTAACCATTTAGCTGAATTCGCTGACAAAACACGTTTGGATACGTTTTATCAATGTAAATATGAACTGCCAAAATGCAAGTGAAGTGATATTCTATTCTTATATTGTTTTCTAGATGATGGTAATAATTTGCTATACTTTGCTACAAAGTGAATTCGTAATTTAGATATAATAATAATAACAAAAGTATATTTCATCTGTTTGTTCCAAAGAGACGAATACGCTAGTTGTTCTTGCAAAGATTTTGAAAATGCAAATATGTAACAATATATGCCAAATATTTCTCAAAATATTACTATTTACTTAGCGCTCCAAATAAAAGCCATCTCGATAATTCAATTTAACCTCACTTTATTTGTGATATTTGCAATTTTTCATGTTCTAAATGCGTATCCGATATCAAAACCAGCACTAAAATTCGCTGAATTTGATGAGGCAGTTCAAATGGTTTAACTCACACTAAGAAAAAGTTAACCCATGCCAACCAAAACACGAGCGAGTCAATTGACCAAATTTGCAATGAAAAGGAAAGGGCTCGAACGATTTTGGTTGGTTCATGGTTGGTACGTGCATTGGAGATTAGGCATTATTCGCAAAAGTACTTGACCGCCTTTTGAAGAGACTTCGCAGGGTTCGACCAGAAATGCATAAATCGGGAGAAGGATTTATCCTCTTCGACAATGCTCGGTGTTCATGGTGTCGGAATTTCTGGTTAGAAAATCTGTTAGCGATCAACTATCCACCATACTCGCCGGATATGTTACTGGCTGTGTTTATTATATTTCTCTTTTAAGGCGTAGATCACATTCAGAAGAGTGCGGCGGTTGTCTTGAATTCCATTCCAGGAAAAGACTACGTCCATGACTTTCAAAGGATACACGTGCCTGTATTGTGAAAGACGGGATGTCTGTTGAATAATAAAGCAATCAAGTCGAGAAATCTAGTAGAGAATAAAACTCTTATTTAACTTATTTAATTCTCCGCACGAGGACTCACATTAAATTCTGCCTCGATTCATATCTATGAGAAGTCACTATATACTTTTTCTTCTGTTCATTGATTTTGAGTCCCATATTATGGGTAGAGTTATTGAGTTTTACGACAGTTTTTAAGATAACCTGATTGGAGTTGTTATATAATACACAATGCCCCAAGACAACATCTTACTTCTTGTAAGGAAAATTCTAGGTCAATAGTATTAAGGGTGTCACCTTGTCTGAGCTCCTGGTACTCATTCCAGACGTTATTTTGAAGTCGGATATGGAGGTCAAGCTAACGAATAGCGAAGATCGGATCATCCGTCGGTAACAGTTTCATGTTGGCATCCGTCCAGAATCCCTTCTGTGCATGGACGGAAGTCTCTAGCAATTATATAGGAAAAAAATTTGTATGTAGCGCACAGCAAAGAATATTCCTCTGTCTGATATCACATTAGAAATAGTGGATAAATACTAGCAGATATGACAAGATCCTTATACCTGAGTAATACATTACATAGTTACATTCTGTTCCCAACCATCTTACCCATCTTATCTCCTGTATTGAAAGCACATCAGTTTTGAAAAACCATCATTTATTTTCTATAATACGCAAAAATCTCACCAGGGTTAGAAGATTTTCCGTGCCATACTTGGTTCTCAATTCTGTAACCTCTCTAGAAGCCACACTTGCACTAATGTAGATCACTAGCAATTAGAAACAGCTGATTATCGGCCGTCAGACCCCTGTCTGTCATTTTTGGAATGAAGTTCTATACCTAAAACTATTCCACTTCTTTGGAGTCTACTCATATTTGAGTAGTGTAGGTAGAATCAAAAGTTAAAAAAGTCCATTTAAATAAGATTTTAGGTTTTTAAAAGTAAAATACATTTTTAGACCTTAAAGAAACTTATTTGTTCTTTTTTTCTGAAATGTAGATATACCGAACGATCAAAAGTGCCGAAATAAATTTTACAAGTTAATTTACTGGAAAATTTATAAAAATTCACGAAAGTTCAAAAACCTAAAACCTTACCTAGATGGACACTTTTAAGATTTGATTCTAGATTACTCATTTGCTAGCAGTAGTTTTTTGTTGTTCGTTTATCAGTGCATAATTCCTATTTAGCCTATTGGGCGATCCTGTAACAATTTATTGGATTAGCAGTTATTTGATTGTTAGCCTTCTGATCCCTCTCCTAATTGAAGCCGTTATTTTTATCTTTGTAGAATATATCCTCTTCCTTTCGTAATTAATCAAAACCGTCATTAATGGTTTTCCATCTTGTGGTAACATTTTGAAGGACCCTGTTATTAAGTTTAGCTGACATCAATGAGAATGTGCGATTCTGCACGAAATGAATGTTGTGGAAAATTTTGCAATATTAAAAATACAAAGACTGATAATAAATTATCTTTTAATTGCACAGATTACTCAAAAAGAGATAAATGAATATTAAAAGAAAATTCTTGTCTATTTTCAGGTCCAAACAATCACAACAGTTTACTTCTAAGGTCAGAGGTTCTCTACAGATTAAGTCATTTTCAAAGCTCCTTAGCGGATGCAGATAATGCGCTGAAGAATCGCCCAACATCAGCCAAGGTCAGTACAGATTTCACTTTTATTTTAGGAAATCTCAAGACGCAACAAATACTAAATCGCTTCTGTCGTCAGAATACATGACTAATGTCACCGAATATCTGTGAGATACTCTCTTTAATCTCGTATGGGAGTCTCTATGCTAACTTGTGAGTTTGTGACGTTCTTTTCATTACTTTGAAGGCATCTCGCACTGAAGTGCGATGCAACTTATAGAACAAATCCATCGCGTGTTTATGACCGCCAGAAGTATGCACATTCACTTTTTATTATGTCCGCCAACGCCACATTTTGACTTATACAGAGTGATTCATTACAGGGTGATCATGTCTTAAAGTATTTTGACACAATGACAAGAGCAGCATTTTTAAGCCAGAATTTCTTGCCAGAAATTCGTATGAAAATTAAGGCACTTAATTAATGTGCGCCATGACGAACAGTAGTCAACAGTTTTTTTCCCCCAATGGAGGCAACCAGCTGGAAAAATTGAATCGTCTGCTATAATTAGAGCCCTCCTGCTGAACAAAGATATTCTGCGAAAACTATTGCCATTCTGCTAAGGCTAGCATTAATAGATGGGTTCATTGCCATCGTTTGCTCTCATGCTTGCAATCATCAATTACCATCGGCCATTGAACTTTGCCGGCTTCTGTTTATTAGGTTAATAGCACGGGTATAGTGCTTGCCATTTTGGGGGCTGTAGATAAAGAGTGATGTTCATTGTTTTTATATCAAGAATTTTAGTTAGATTCTTATAAAAAATGATGATTGATATAATTTCCTTTTATTGCGTGAATAAGTTATTGGGCTAAATTAGTCACAACAGTATTAAAATCCAATTAATGCCATACAATATAAAATCCTAATTATCGGAAAGCACAAAAGCATTTTCTTTTCAATCTTCTCAAAACTGTTTATTTGACCCTGCAGTAGATCCTGGAATTGTCTTAGAATATTGTGTGCGTTCCTGACGTAGGAAATGTCTATTTACAAAAGCTGGGAAATGAGGAACGTTTTCTAGAAATGTGTATATAGGTAGATACATTCTTGTCAATTTATGAAATTTGCTCGTGTCAGAAAACTCAATTAAATTTTAAGGACATTTGGCGGAAGAAATTGTTTGGTTTCTTTGGAAATTCGTAGAATTATTGCTTTAAAAATTCTCATTGACATTCTTAAAGCCAAACATATTTCTACTGAGTTTTTCATTTTGTAAGCTAAACAGCTTTGCCAACAAAAATTAATGCTAAAATATGTTTCCAAAGAAGAATAATTTAAAATAACGAAATAAATTGCACGTTGGTCTTTTCTACAAGCTATACTTTATTCATCAAACCGATATTTTCTTAATTTTTTCTCATAACTGTTATGTCAGTAGGCTAGTTTGATATTTTTCCGACTATACTTTTACTGAGTAGCCACCAACTTCTTTGAGGTCTTCACTCTTTTTAAAATTTAAGATATATTAAAAAAAATAAAAAAACCGGACAAGTGCGAGTTGAACTCGCGTTGGGAGGATTCCGTACGATGAATATGTTATCTACCATGTTTTTTTAAAATCTGACCCAAATACGGGTACTCGTTAGGCGTGCGGCGTCCTTGACCGATTTGCCACTTGACTGTAGGTACTTAACGCGGTAGGTACGAGGAGTGACGGATGCCTGGGCTAGTTAAGTCGAACGAGTAATACCAATAATTTATCCCAAAAATAAACTTAAAATTGTAGTTGAAAAAGTTGTAGGATTAATATTCTGCACTGTACCGATCAGCAAGATAATCGATCGAGCATCCTCTGCAATTATCGATGTTCTTGGAAGCCAGAGATGTGTTCCGTCTTCGGCTATCTATCGCTCTTCTTAATACTGTAGACACATCTGTAGTATTGATGCTACGAAGGGGTATACTATTTATATACCGCATATGTATACTACGTATATCACATACATCTGATACACATGACTTCGTATTATAATTTGACGTTTTTCTGATAGACGTCTTCAGTCAGCAGGTAGATGTTAGAGTTATGTTGCGTTATTATTTTCCATTTCCGTGATTTTAAACCTTTCTTGATCTGTAAGGTCCTTCCAACTGATTATATTATACTTATCTATACTCATCATTATCCTATTTTCGAAAAATAGTCCAGCTAGTCAAAAAGACTGAAGAAAAAAATTTATTTTATTAAAGAAATTAATAATTTAGAAATTGTTTGGAATCTTTTCAAATTTTACTTCGAATATAATTCTTTTACGGAACCCAAAAAAATATGTGGCGAAGCTCAGGTTGAAGATTGATACTCCATCGCACGTGTAGCGCTATAAAAGTGAATACATATTAAAAACTTATTAAAACCATCAAACACAAAAGAATAGTCAATATTAATTTAAGGTAATGGCTTTAAAAAGAAAACTGCGGTGCGTGTTTTATAAATGGATGAATCTTTCATGCAGAAAACTTTGGTGGTTTTACATTTGATCAATATCTTTATTTTTGTATTTTTATTTCTTCTACACTGCACAATGGGTAAAAGAATACTCAAGTTTGTTTTTCGAAAACACATCAAGCTATTTACAACAAATCTCAATTTTCGTTCAAATGTCTCTTATTTTAATTACTCTACTCTCCACTATTAAGTTATGCTATTACTCAAAAAGTTTCATATACCAGGGAAGAGGAGATTGAGAAATTTAACTTGGCAAGTGAACTACACTTTTTGGCGGCATGATATGTACTTGCGAAGCAACATTGTGACATTTCTTGTCAGTAGAATTATCTGGTACCCAGATAAATAGCCGTGTCCAGTGCAGAATTCGAAGCCATGCCAACAGAGGAGAAAATCTGCAGACATGCGCCTCAGCCCGCTAGTACAAAGTGACACACATATGTAGTATTTAAATGCCATGGTATCGATACCAAATATGTGTCTATAGAATAAAGTGCTTTAATCTGACAACGTTTTCTCTCGATGTTGCTCTCTTAAAGAGGTGACGAGTTCAATCCTTGCATACAAAGTTGGTATGAGATCTTAAGGTCGTCTCAGCTTTTAATAAATGAGTACTCTTGACTGAAGCAACAAACTACTCGTTCATTGCTTCATCGTAATGAAAGTTGAATGGCTTAAATCCCACCATAAGCTGCGTAGTTTGAATTTAAAACACTGACATGTTCAGAAGTAGGGGAAATCCTATCTGCCCTAAAGTATCTAAATACATGGCAAATAATGGCAAGGATTATTATTACAGTGTTAAGACCTATTAGAAAGCATAAAAATTGGTCCAGATTATTTGGTCCATATAATGCTAGCCCTTAGACCTATAGACCTTGTCTTATTGGACTTTTTCCTTTATTGTTGCCGAAGTTTTTTTTGAGTCTAGCCAGATTTCATTACAGTGAGACTGAAAAGTTGCTTGAAAGATGCTATCTTAGTTTATATTGCCGATTGAGATAATAACTGACTAAATTATGTAGGTACTGTAAAAAAAGCTGGCAGAGTTGTTGGTTGGCTGGCAAATAATCTTCTTATCAGGCGGAGACAGACTAAATAAATTCCTATTTGCTAGTTCTGATTACAATGTTGATGAGGCATTACTCTCTACTATTCCAGTTTTATATAAGAAAAAAATTAGCAGAACAAATCACTTGTAAGCGTGTCATTGCCTCTGATATCAATCACAGCGGATTGTATAACCAAAAGGAATTTCTTAAAACCCTTGTCTAATTTCTTGACAACAGATTTGAAATTCCCCAATTAAAAGAACAATAAATCACCCAAAATTAATAAATACCCAGGACGCCAGGACACTATATGTTGTCTGTTCATAGTCGCAAATTCCAAAGTGTTGGGTTGTCACTGGCAGAAACAATTTCCTGAAGCATTCTTTGTTTTCTCGCAAATTGGGCGGGGGTGTTGTGCACACATAACCAATCCAACATCGCACGGGGAGCTACATTTCCCTGCTTTCATTTTGTGTGGTTTACGGAAAATATTTCATTCAGGGGAAAAAAGCGAGAAATTCCTTCTAATTATTTCCTTAGGCGAACATCTAGAACATTGAACCGTAGACAACCCGGCAACATTGTATCATTTCTTATCGACCGGCGACAGCCCCAACCGCCAAGGCTTATCACTATCCACAATAATTGCATAATTTCCTTATCGCGGTATTTGAGTTGTTTTTCATCTGCATCTTAATGAACTGGTAGGGCTTGTTTTATTGTTCGCCATGCTTTCGAAAGTGTGGTTATGGTTAATTAGCGCTCAAATCAAAGATACCAACCAGGAGAAGTACTTGTTTGACTTGTTCCGAGCAAAAGCCACCAATGTCAAGTGCCCGTTTTCCACGTAACAACGGTGTCAGAATGCAGGAAGTTAAATTATGGCATTTCCATTATGTAATCGCGTTCGCGCAAGTAGACTTATTAAATCGTTACTTAATATGGTTCGTACTGACTGCGCGTTCATCAATTGGGGTTCATTCAAAATAATTCCGTCAACCATTGGAGCACCTGCTTGGACTTTGCATTCTGCTTAGGAATTTCAGGAAGCGAAATTATTCATTTATAGAATTTACATCTGGTAATAGAGCGGCGACTGAAGTTGATCGCATTGAATTATGAGGAAACGTGATAAAACTTGTGAAAAGGTTGAAGTCATAACCGTGATAATATTAGTTTCTCAGCGCATTTCTCAAGGACATACTTTTAGACAGACAAGCATGGTATCTTAAGACGACAGCTTGTTCTGAATCTTTTCCAGTTTATTATCGGATATGCTCTGATGTTGCAGTCACTGCTTTTTCAAAAAAGTCTAAATCTAAGTGGATATTTCTATCATGTCCAACATTATCTATAACTACCTTCATCAGCGGCTATGACGACAGAGTTTCAGCAACTTCCGTGACTGTGTTTCCTCTTCGACTTCTCCAGTTAACGATACGCAGTGCACGAACGTCCCGGCTGATATCGTCAAACCATGTTTCCAGGAGTTCGTAGGATTTCTGTTGAAGCCTATCCTAGGAATTGTTTATCAAGTTACCTAAACTTGTCAGTTGTCATGAAATTGACTAAAGTTATAATAAAATGAGGAGTTCAATTCAATATAACAGATTCAGTATCTAACATAATAAAAAATTAGATTAACTTACGTCTGAAATGCTTTTTATACAAGGTACAGATGGCATTGTGTGACTTAATATAAAACTGAATCGGTTTGATTGTGGACCTCTTTAAAGAGGGATTGGCAACTACGTATTGGGAACATTTCAATATCTCCAATTGATGATTGACAAAAAGATTGATTCAATATGTCCAGACTAGTGTAGGCCCAGTGGATTTAGGTACAATGAGCGTGCAGACCAAAGATTAGATGGGTCTGGCACAAACAATCCATTTACACAGGGAAATATTCATCCAATCTGTTCCTATTAAAGTGACCAAAAAGGGGGAAACACATTACGCATGAACTACCTGCCATGAAAAACATCAAGATGGATCTCATCCAACAACTTATTAAAATTTTATATTGATTAGCTGTAACAAAGTTTTATTTGTAAGAACAGCAGTTTTGATTAAATTATTTAAACTATTACCACTTATTTTTGCCATTATATTAATGACATTGAGATTTACTTCAGCCCAGTAATGGGCGTTGGGGAAATTGAGCACACCATTTGAAATGAATTTAGCTTCATTCCAGAATAATATTATGAATACGCAATCAATGGGTGCATTCATAACAATAAGCGGCTTTTAGCGGCTAGCCAACATTTTCGGCTTACTTGTTATGAACGCAAGAGCTAACTCCTCCGCTAACTTAGCCTTTGAGGCTGATTAAGCCACTGAGCTTAAGCCTATCAGCTTATCTATTAGTCTAGGCCGACAGCGGCTACGAGTTATGAATGCAACCAATGCTTATTTCAAGCACACATCTGCGGGAACCATTTATTTTTTTATTTACTGTTTAGCACAAGTAACCGTTAGCTGATGAGTGTAATATAAAAAACTTTATGAACTAAAAATTTCATGCCAAAAATTGTAGCTCACTTGCAACATTTGTCAGGTTAAAATTTCCCAATCTCCACTTCCCTAAATTTCCTTCCGCCTAAGCTGTGCTGTGAGCATCATAGGGTTGTCCCTTGAGCTTAGGCAGCACCTTAAAAAAAACAGATAGTATAGAACAAACTTAAGGAAACGCTTTTGTACTTTATCTCTCGCACCAATATAAATGTGAACATGAACAAGAACAAATCGGAGAAGTGTAGTGTAAAGCGACTTAAGGTCAATTTACATTATTAAAACACTGTAAGGAAATAGTGCGAGCGGGATAGATAAAGCTAACAGGACAAAATGCGAAAAAAGACAAGACATATCCAACAAAATTTTACGAGCTAAAATATCAATTTCCCCGCTGGAACAGAATTTTTCTTCATTCATTGTCCCTTTTTTACACATATCATCAATCAATAAGGCCATCTCGTCAAAGTTTTCAGTAAAAATATGTTGTTGCTATGCAAATTGACCTTTAAGGGCATAATAGTCAGTGATTTTGTGAATACTAATTACTGTTTTTGTCAAAGTTTGGGTTGCCACAACATTATCTTTTTTCTTATGATAAGCTTTTTAGTGTTTGTAGGCTCATACTTAATATATATTCGTTTAACTTGTCTTAAGAACAATCTTATTGCCTTACATAACTGCTTGAGGGTCTTTAGGTAGTCACAGACTAGATTTGATTACATACTGTTGGAACAAAAAGCCTTCTGGCGGCAAACGAATAAATTTTAATTATGCCTATTTAGTGACGTTCTA
>QYTT01094504.1:60140-73736 GCA_006980735.1 Dasypogon diadema
GATAAATTTCTGCGTAATTTTCGTACAGAGGTTTCATATGCTCGCAAAGTCGCAAAGCAATAATTGGATGAAAATTATATTCTCTTAAATAATACTAGGCTATCTTTGCAACCTATCATCAAAAATGATTTCGATCCCGGCTAAAT
Source organism: Dasypogon diadema (assembly GCA_006980735.1). Lineage (NCBI taxonomy): Eukaryota > Metazoa > Arthropoda > Insecta > Diptera > Asilidae > Dasypogon > Dasypogon diadema. The sequence continues at coordinate 60,287 of QYTT01094504.1, forward strand.
TCTTTGAGACAGTCATAAACTCCCACGCACGTTTGCAGGTTTTCACCTCTGTAGGCGTGAGTTTAAATTCTGCACAGGGCGCGGCAATTTATTTTGGTACCTGTGCTTGAGACAATTTTACTTACCAGAGTTGTATTTGCGAAGGCACTGGGATTATGTCGGACTCCAAACGCTCGGACTAACAACTAAAACCCTGCCTCCCGTTTCCGAGGACACCAAACCAAAATCCTTTCACATTACTTCGGACTGGGCCTTTGTGGTAGCTGACTTCGACGTGTTTCCTGCCGATCCACAGTTAGATCTGTGGCAGCAATCTGGCAGTCGACTCGACTTCCCCAAGGCACGGTTTTATGAATATAGTATTCAAGAGAAGGACTTTAATAAAATTAAAAACAATTTCAATACATGCAACACTCGCAATAGTAAAGGGAAAATCAAAGTTTGAAATTCTAGCCAATGAGCCGTACACCTAGAGTTGCCTCCATTAAAACTTCTTTAATAAAAATTTGGTCGTTCTTTTCTAAAACTCTACCAGGGTTTTCCATTTCGTCCGCTAGGATCTGTTATAAGTCGAAGACCCATCTTCATCTGTTCTTTTGAAACGTTCTTCAAGTCGTGTAGCAAACTTGCATTCATCGGTGGTCATATGTCTAATAATATGTTGTAGAGTAGCCTTCCTACACTATTGTGAAAAACACAGCACCAAACTAAAGTAAAAGCCTTCTAACTACAGAGAGACTTATTGTATTAAGCTGACAAAATTGATCGCAGACCAAGAAAAGATTTTCAGATTCATTGCTGAAGATGTTCATTTTTATACTCTGCAGCAAAAAATCTGGAAGAGATATCTCATTGTGTTCCTGCTTATGAGTCGCAAAGATTCATGTGTGTCGGCATCTTTTTTCGAATTTAGCTTCTTAGATCCAACTTACTGGCTTGTGTTTCGGGAAGCCTTCAGGCTATGGTTCAGTAGAAAATGGATTACAAATGTCCAATTTCTGTTCTCTAGTCCAAAAGTTCAAACCTGTGGAAAACAAGACAGATTAGACAGTGTGAATGAATATCATGAGCGCCAAAAACAATTTTTTCTAAGCCTTTCATAAATCACGGAACGGCTGGTTTATTGTAGTTGGCTGAAAGTCGAAAGAGACCTTAAAGCGCTACAGGGTCCTGATTGGTAAAAAAGTGTTCAATATTGTAGTTTTGGAGGCGTGAAGCGGATGAGGTGACCCAAGCCCTTCAACAGTTGAGTTAAGCGTGACAGCTGAACACATTGCGTATTTTCTCTAGGGAGAAGGAATAAAGAGTGCTGCGAGAAAATTAACTATATTTTAAGCTCTCCACCATAAATAAACATATTTAGTCTATTATCACTTTCCGATTCCAAAATAATTTCCAAAACAAGATAGTAGTTCCCTAATTCACCTATAAATAAATTATATTTACCCTAATTCTCTGCATACGTTTATAAAATATTAAGAATCTATTACATCTGCATGCAAGCCAATTGGTCAAAAAAAATCAATAAAGCTTTGTCCTGTTTTTGGTGCAGAGCGTAAAGGAACTTTTCAACTAAAGGGGTGTCCGCTGGAAGCCTTGACCTAACCACTTTTATAAATGTTTAAAAAGCTCAATCCAATAGCTGCACGCTCTCCGTGTTAAAGAAAACTACAATCTTTGAAATTGGCACTTTTTCAGACTACTTTCCGTTTAGCTAATTTCAGACTGACTTCGCTTTATTATCTGATGGATTTGTGCACTTTACTTAAAAGTTAAAAATCTCAAAAACTTCATGTTGGTGATTTTCTGTATGATAAATTCAGAAAACGAGGCGATTTCCAAGTCAAATAAACATTTTGTATGCAACAGCTTCCCAAAAGCTCGAGTTTATGGAACAGTGCAAGTCTTCATAAATAATGTATGACCCACTTTCCATGTGCTACTTTCGGACACCTGCCTTCTAAGTTTGTTTCGTTTGCATAAATGCATCTCGTAACTTTCATTCTGTTCTTCCTCAAAGGTAAAAGTTTTCTCAAAATTCTATTTTATTTCAGTTACTTCAACGTCTCCTTGCGCCAAGTAGTCTTACAACTCTGTCGTCTACGCCCTATGGAAATATTTTAATGAACAGACGGAGAAGAAGACGAAGATTAATGCAAATCGCACAACCCATTGGGACCAGTGATTACGATGAGGCTAACTCAAGTTGTGGAGAGGACGACCATTTCATTCAGAATACCCGCAGGTATACAAGAAGGATGCTCAGCGAACCCACAAACTGCACAGTTCCTCGGACCAGCTCTAAACTAAGGGCGCTTTTGGATAGGATTCAACAAGAGGTTCAGAAGATGAGGAGTAAGTAACACCAATTGTGACTTAAGAGTTTTAAACTAATTATTTTTGTGGTATTTCAGGAGTCGAACAGAAACCTATTCTACATCAAGTGAATCCTATCCATATAGAAGTATCTGATTTTGACTGTGTACTTTGTTGTCGGACTTTGTGGCGACCTGTGGTAACTCCTTGCGGGCACACTTACTGTTGGGTCTGTTTGGATCGCTGTATGGACTACTCTTCATCGTGCCCTTTATGCATGTCACCACTTATGGAACAATATCGTGCCAGTTATCGAGATTCATCCACTCCAGTGCCCTTCTCATTAGCTAAGAAGTCTGTGACGAAGTTTCTTGAAGTAGCAATGCAACGTTTTATTCCTGAGTGGTATGAGAAGCGATATAGGCAGGAGGTGGAATTAGAACCGTCTGTTCCTGTCTTTATATGTACAACAGCATTCCCTCATGTGCCATGTCCGTTGTTTGTCTATGAGCCGAGGTATCGGCTGATGGTGCGGCGAGCTATAGAATCTGGTGAAAGACAATTTGGTATTGTGCAGCCTCATACAGGAAAATCGCGTTACTCAGATATAGGTACAATGCTAGATATCAGGGATTGTGTCCTACTTGGGGATGGATGTTCTATTCTGAGCACAATTGGATGCCGGAGATTTAAAATATTAACACGAGATGAAAAGGATGGATACGAGACGGCTAAAGTGGAATACATTTATGATGAGCCAATTCCAGAGGACTATATTCATATCGTTAGTGAAATGCATGCATCCGTTTTGCGGAAAGCTGCAAAGTGGTTTGAAAGCTTAGCTGATGACATTAAGGAGGAAATCCTCAGAAGTTTTGGTCCAATGCCCATGTTAGAAAACAACTGGGAAACAATTGCTGATGGTCCAGCTTGGGCGTGGTGGATTATTGCTATTTTACCACTGAATCAACAGTTAAAGGTAAATATTTCCAAAAAGACCTTTAAGCTAAATAACTTAGGGAAAAATACAAAAGGGATTAAAGAGTATCTTAATTTGTACCCCAGACAGACTGCAGGGTTTAAATCTAAGTGCTAGAGTGCTTTTATTCGTATCACGGAATTGCATCGCTGATGTCAATCGATACTCCCAAAGGCAGTAAATAAAAAATATTCCTTTTATCTCGATATCCTTTCGCGTGCAATAAATATTTAATTTAGTGTTATAGCAATACCTTGAACGTTAAAATCGCACTAGTACCTGATGCAGTAGTCTCAATACCCTTTTAAATTTTATTATGGTAGCAGTTTATGGCTTCCTGGCATGCTATGCAGTTCGCTCAAATATTCAACAAGCTGTGCGCCATTTTCTTACGAAAAAATTACAGCAACCTCAGAATAAATATGTATGTGGTTATACATTTTTAGTGTGTATATAGGAGTACATCTAATATTTGCAAGGGTTAAAAAGGAATAAAATGGTATAATACTATTTTCTGGAATGAGTGGTTTTCTGCGAATGAAAGCTTGCCTCACATTGGCATTTTATTGAAAGTTTTGCAGTTCATTTAGCATTTAAACATTTTTAATAGCGTTCCTTCTTGTGTAAATTTTAGGTGGGAAAAATACACTCAATTTTATCGAGGATATAATTTAATGTTAACTACAAATATGAGAACAGAGGCCAATTTTTATCGTATTCGCTGTTTTTTATGTTGCAGCTAAAGCCCGGGGTATTCCCTATGATGCTATGTACAACCTTTGCGCAACGAAAAATTGGGTTGGGGGTGGAAGGGATTAGAAGACTGAGAGAATTTAATTAAGAGATAATTCTTGTGAATTTTTCAATTTATAACCATAATCATCATCATTATCATCATAGTCGATAACGGCAGGATAACCATGAATATCCTATTTTTATTTTTCTATGATATCAATTGGAATTCTGCCCATATCCAAGAGCTCACTTTGATTTGTTAGACATAAGTGCACGCTAACATCTTGTGTTCTTTTTCAAGATAAAATTTAAAGCAAGGATAAGGGAAATAACCAAGAAGGCGTCATCTTGTTGGATTTTATTATACCTATTTGAAGTACAGATTATTGGTCTGGATTCCTCAACGGTCATGTTACAAAGTTTAACTCATTCGCTGCCAACTACGAGATATCTCACGAAAAATGACGGGGGATGAAGGATTAGTTTGGGAATTTTTTTTTTTAAAGTACAGCAAACCTCATATCAGTTTTATAATATGAAATTTTGTTGTTTTCTTTAAAATAAACATGCCAACATCCAGGGCAAAACGTGCTTCATTTTCCAAGCAGCGGATGGGTTAACAAATTTTAGGGATAGTTATTAGAATTGTCCACAACATTTCCATGTTTAGACAGTCAGACGCCTATTTTCGTTTATGTAGACTGAATCGTTTCAGACTGCAAACACTAATGCATAATTTCAGCATAAAATCGTAGAGCTTATACTTAAGGGCGACTAAATTCAGGAATGATAGGATGATACTAAAAAAGAGCGCTCCATCCTATGTTTTCCAACCATATTAAACTTGGGGTAATGATCTTCTATACCCGATCTTATCACATTATTCTCTTCTTCTTCTTCTTCTTCTCAAATACGAGTAGCCGCTTTATGTACCTTAGGGAATCCAAATTTAGCGATTCGACTGGATTTTATTAAATAACTTAGGTTTGCTTCAATTCTTCAGAACAAGTTCTCATATCAACTTTTAGAAATGTCTTTTGATGACCACAATATGGTCTCTGCATTTTTCTAGGCAGCCTTGTGATCCTACCAAACAGCTTCGTAGAGCCCAGTAAGTAGGTCGGAGATTTAGTTCACGACTAATCTTATTTTTTCAAAGTTCCGAAAAATCCAATATACAGTGAAATCTTCCTTGGCCTTTTGATCCTTTGACTCATATGCATAAGCGCGACGTCGTCCCAAATGTTTCCAGAAAACGTGCACTTCAGTGAGTTGGCCCTACCAACCTTATGGAGGTAGTACCGAAAGCACACGCGTCCACTTAGGAGTTGGGCGTAGTTCACTTCACCATTTTTTTGCCAATCAACAGTCAGATACGTCTCTGCAATCTGTTGGTCCATCGTCCTCTTCCCTCTCTGCCCTACAACTCTTCCCATCTACTCAACGTGGTCGATCATTCTGGTCATTCCATATCTTTGATTGATTTGTTGTCGGCCGCACATAGGATCTGTTGTCCAAAGGTAAATTTAGAGTCAATTACAGTTTCCAGGTACTTGGCTGCCGGATTCGTTAACGTTCGCTCCCCGCACAACTCTAGGGACAGGAATGTGCTGGTCCTCCTCTTCTTGAGGATGACTATATCTGTCTTCGCCACGGTCCGGTAGAATCCATGATCAGACATAACTAGGAGAATAGAATTGCAAACTCTGACAAGGTCTTTTGAATATTCACTGCAATGATGCTGCTCCCACTAAATATGTAGGACTGCTGCTCTATTTTGTAGAAATTTGATATTATACTGCTCGCTCTTAGCTAGTATCTTAAGGCTATTGAAAAATCCAGAGCTACGTGGACTCCTCTAATTAATTTCCACTATTGTGTCGCTCCAAAAAAATGTGCCAAACACATTCCATCATAAAACCAAACATTCCATCATAAAACCAAATAATAATAATCAGAATCGCAGTAATATCAGATCCTAGACAATTCATTATTTTTATTATAGGGACTCATACCATTGTTCGAGCAGATTTGGTCTGTCGGAGCTTTTACAAAATATTCTAATAGTAGCTTACAATCATAGAGTTACTCCGTAACGGCAATTGGATCGGTCAATGTGGACAAATTTATTATAAGAAATCAAACGCGCATTTCCTTAGAAAAAATACCCAAAATTAAAAATGTGATGAAATATGAACCAGTAAGTAATACAGAAAGAAAGAAAGAAAAGGACCTTTGGAATAAATCTAAACTCCTCCTATTTCCTACAGTATGTTTAATTTTAGAGAAGACAATTATTCCTATCGATGAAAGCAAAAGTTAGATGATACTCTTCCATAAAATTACTTCGGTTCCTGCGCTGCAAGCCTATGAAATATTGTATTGTCGCTTGAGAAACGTGATACTCAGAAAATCTATATTCTATTTTCTGGTATAATCAATTACAATTGTCCTGATGACGAATGTAGGTACAGTAGAATCTTAATCTTAATCAGCGTTTAAAAGCCATTGTTGACAAGAGTAAGTTATATATATGTTCTGCGGCACAAATGGAGTGTACCGATTTTCACCTCAAATACTTCTGATGTCTTCGAATTCCCTCTTAGAAGGTTAACTCTTCCAAGCCATTTGTCACAAGAAATCTTATTGTTGTTCGGTAAAGTTTCCTTTCAGAAATGGGTTAGAAAAATCCTGATTTTAACAGACGCTTTAGAAACTTTATATAAATTGGTAAGTCAAGCGTCACAATAAAAGTCAATTTTCTGTAACAATTTATCCACAATTTATTTACGTATCCATTTGCTGAGAAATTTAGTTTCAGGTATTTGTAAGCTCATATTGAACCTCTAAATTTTTAATACATTTTGCTTTGGTATTGAAAAAGCATGTGATTCATCTGCTGTAAAATTCCGTAATTTTGGAGAATTATTCTCATTTTTATCTTTCCTGACACAACACCATTGGATTTTATCAAAAAAATAAATGTTAATTTCTATATGTAATTAACTTAAGCTTAAATTGTAATTATACTTTGATAGATTTTAATATTATGCTTTCAAGAATTCCTTCAAATATATTACCGCACAGTTGTGAAACATTTCAGGTGCCTCTAATTATTCCCTACCAAATATTTATTTTAAATCCTTTTTGGTATCTTGTAGAATAGCCTCAAATGCCATCCTTAGTGAATGTGCTCCATCAGTAGAGAAAATATGGAAAAGGAATGATACGTTTCTTAAAATTTTGCGCTGCATAGATTTGCAAAATTTTAGCCTGACAACAGATCTACTTTCTGTAATACTCTACACGGGTTGAAAATGGAACGGATGTGAACCTTCGTGCACTCAGCTCTAGTTCTCTTGCAATTAGATATAAGATCTGGTCTAATAGATTTATCTACCTTTGTATTCCTCCACCTTCACCCAATATTGAATTAAATGTCTTTCTCCGTCTTCTATCTACATTTTCGAAAATTGGGTAATGCTCTGTTAGAAAACCTTTCTTGATAAATCCTTCTTGCTAATCCTTTGCGGTCCGAATTAATTTTTCCCATTCCCAACAGTCCGGTCCAAATTAATTTTTAATTCAATTTTCATAAAGTTGTAAGCAGAATTATAAAATAATTTGAAAAACAAATAAAAGAGCTTTACTGATTGCTAACTAAAGTGCACAGGCAAGGAGGGCGCTACCCCGAATTATATACGTCCCTACCAAATCATATGCGGCTAATCATATATCGGCGTCGTAGACGCCCTTGCCCCGGACATATGTATATATATCTCGTCTAAAGCAGGTAATGTGTATGCATTCATGTTTAAAACACACACAAGTACATATCGTTACTTCAAAAAAGCAGCATAGGACCTTTCTTCTAGAAACTTTTAGCCAACGCATCGACGATTCAAAATTAAAATTAATGGGTGTACCACATGTACGTTAGCAACGCCTGCATTAAAATTGTCCCGGCCATGAAGAACTCGTCGCCTTGAACTTAGTTAATAAGGCGTCGCCAACTGCACCGGGGTAAATGTATACCGTAGACATTCCCTTTACGCTTGGCACCACCCTCTTTGATATAGTTAAAAAGGCTTCACTCTGTGGTATGGAGCGCCCACCACCTTGGCCTTGGACTTATTAATTAGTCGCCGCCTTGAGGCAAGAGACATACTATTTCTAGTCATTCGAACCGTTGCCGCAGCGTTTTCCTATAGGATTCGAATTGGATTCTCTCACCCACTTTGATCGGGAATGAAAAATTCTATGCACCTTTTACATAGATTATACAATATACATACATAGATTTTTAAGAAATTGCCAACGTTCTGTGTTCTTGTTCTCAAATGCGCTTTTTATGGAACCATTTCTAAATGAAGCATCCAAAATATTTCAAAAGATCTTTTCTTTTTGAAAAATTTTGAGAAAAGTGAAACCTGGTTTGTAAATTCTTGGGATCGATAACCTTTCACATCAGGTGATTATAATTCTAAAAATGCCCACAGTTATTCTTTTGTTATATCCGTCCACCTGTGCCAAATGTAGTGCTGAGATAAGGTTCGTAATCTAATTTTTGTTTTGCATATTTGTTTGTCTCTTCAACAATTTTTTTTATTAGTTGCAGAGTAAAAAATAGTTTAAAGAATTTAAGAGGTATATCAATATTTCTAGGAATTTGAGAACCAATACGTTCTTGTCTTAATGACAATCTTAGTCGACGAGGAGAGTTATCCCGATTAGTTGCATTCCTGTAACCATGACTTTTTTGTGTGCAACAGTTGTTTTACTGCCATCATCCTCATCATCTTTATCTTCGATATCGTCATCTAGAATTCTCCTGTTGTTTTCGTTTCTAACAATTCTAATTTCACATTAGGAATCGCTATTAGTTACTGCATATGACGGTCCAGAACTAATTCTGTCTCTTGAATGTGTTTCATTTTGTGTTGTGTCTCATTTTCTCAAGATCTTCATCTAAATTATCTCTGCTAAGGACACTTAGTTCTTTTAAGAATTCTTCATCCATATTTTTATAAATTTTTTACACTAAACACTATCTATAAAAATTTATGTAATGAAAACGACAAAAATATAAAACTGTAAGCTTATTCGCATAAAAACTTAAAATTTGGCAAGAATGAGATAATAAAGCGACTGATGGTAGCGGCATCCTCAGTAATTTTATCAAGAACTCGGAAAGATCACACTATGCAACGTTCCGAAAGGCAAAAGAAAATTATCTCACAAATCCAACAATCGCTCATTGGCGTGCAGCAATAATATCTGTGGTTTTTTGCACAACATCCATACACAGATCTCTAGATCCGGATCTCATTTAAACACGTAATCGCAACATCAGCACAAGATCCCGATCTTTATAGATCTGGAAATTAGTACTTACTCTCGCATACAGGTGCATTATTCTAGTCTTAGATGTTGGTACTATTTGTTGTCAAACTTAAAGAGTGGTCTGTATAATGTATAATATAAGATTGTAAGGAATAAAAAAAAACAGGTAAAATTTACGCGTTTGACATATTGCAAGTTATTACCTACAGCATAATAAACTAACGCCTTACAATTAGCAGCTGTCAACTTGACAATATCGGTACTGCCAACGTATAAAACTAATTTAAGTAAGATCCCGATCGTTTTTTTTGCCTACAGATCTGGATCTTATAGCAAAAAAACACAGCTTATACTGAAATAGATGTAATTCTTGGATTTAAAAACTATGTCGAGCCTTTCAGGGTTTTTTGCCGCTTTCTCCAGAAATTAAATGCATGCCTACATATTCCAAAATTTTTTTGCTAAGTTAGTGCTTGTATGCCAAGACAAAACCAAATTTCCTTTTCGCCCCATACCTCAATAATTAGGTCCGCTCATGAAAGGACCATCTAATTTTTTAATAGCTAATCAGGCATATACCATTTATCTTTGAAAATCCTTGTATATATATTTAAAAATGGGATCACATGGAAATAAATAGTGTTATATGTAAATAGAGTACTTAATATGTTTTCATTTAATTCGCTTATTTCAAAACACTGGATGACGAAGAAAGTATTTGCTGACCCTAGTATCAGGTAAAAGTGATCGAGTATCAGGTAAAAGTGATTCTTGATAATATTATTCTTTTGTATATTTCAATCTATCTCCAATCTCTATCTCTAATTCTGTTCGAAATGTCAGGTATTTCTATAAAAAAGAAATGCTGCTTTTGAAGATTAACGGTACAAGAAAATCTTAATTACCAATCCCCAAAACATTTGGTTTTATAAGTTGGTCATCATTTGAATGCCGATGACATGTTCCCTATAATTTTATTGATAGTTACTTTTATGTCAATTTTATGAGGGCTCTATTTATTGGCATATTTCTGATACAATGTGGGGAATTTATCTCTTGCTGGCTATGACTCGATGCGAAAAACTCGTCAATAGGCTTTATAAACAGAGCCGTGAATTTTGTGTATTGCCGTTTTTACAAAAGCCCACATTGTGTCACCCGAAGCGAAATTAATCGCTATAAATACCCTGAAAGGCATTCCATTTGGGTTTTCATTAAATTTACCCATTCACAAAAGCTTTATGTTCTACTATTTAAATGAAGATAAAATAGGATGCGATCTGAAATTTCCTCTGAAATTGCTTGGATCATTAAATTTTATTTGAATGCTGTAAATACTCCCTTTATTTTATAAATTTAAGAGTTTTGATTGGTTTTATTATATTTAAACATGAGCTTTGTTAAGTAGCTGCATTGAATATCTGTTGGCAATGCTACACACATTGAAATGGTTAACAACTAGCATGATTTGAAAATTCTCTCTAGTCTCTAGATAAACTGGATATATATGCTCTTTTTCGTTGGAAAAAGTATCCTATTATATTTGTTTTTCGAGATAGTAAGAAACAAATTGGTAAAATTATTAAAAGAAAACACACTTCGATACTTAATGGGGGTTGTGTTGAATAGCGCTTGCCTAAGTACAGCAGGAATGTAAATACGCAAAAGAAGTACTTAAAACAGGAGTCTTTGGACAAGAAGTTTAAGAAAAGTGTTTTTTAACATTGAGGTTTTTCCGGTTATTTGCAATAAGTCACCAATCCACATATAAGGGATTTATGAGACGACCTACGCGCGGTCATTAGTTTTCTCTAATATTTATTTCATCTTCCAGGTCTATATAAAAATTAAGCTTTTGTGGGATCTGTTTTAAAACACTGAAGTTAACGGTTACCGAAGCTCTGCTTATAAAGAAAATTCTTTAAATTCTTTGAAGTAGCATAATATCACAAATATTAAGTCACAGCACCCAAAATGCATAACAGAACTTACATGAGGCATGTCATCCCTTCAAGGGTTACAGAATGGTTAAAAATTCTATAAATCATTCATTTTATTTCAAATTGAAGCTGAATACACAAAAAGTTCGAAATATTCCCTCGCATACAAACGGAAAAGATTGACGTCAGCGGAGCCTGAGTACCATAGGTTTGATTCTCCTTCGCCATCCATTTATCAGGACAAGTATTATTAAGTAAATCTCGAACAGGCCGGAAGAAATGTGTTGGGATACTTTGTTTGACAGTTCGTCGGGAACTATGATTTTGTAGACATACATACAGATACGAAATCTTTTTTATGATTAGATGTGAAAAAATCGTTCTGAAAGGGTATGTGATGAATTGAGGTTATTATTCAAGGTGTCGAAAAATGCACTTGATTGTATATATTTTTTAAAGAAAAATCTAAGGCCCATTACACAATGACATCAAAGTAATATTTCGAAGCAAAACGAACTCGGTGAAATACAGCCAATTTTTTGCGTGCGGTGGTATTCAAGAAAGGCCATGAAAGGGCTGAAAATACTAATGGCCTTTCCAAATCGTCTTCGTATTGGTTATAACAATAAGTGAACTAATGGCGAAATAACCTAAGGCCGATTTCGAGGCTATATATTTTATGCAATAACTAAATCACAGCTTAGCTTAACACGTTCCCTGCCGGATTTTAATCACTTAGAGTAACTCTCTCATATACGTTCAAGTTATTTGTGATATTCTCATGTAAGAGAAAAATGTGCCGAAAACGGTACACATGGCAAGGAACGTGTTAATGGCGACATAGTTTTTTCGTTTTCTCGTTTTCTTGAAACTTATAATATCTAAGCTCATTTCACTAAGTAACATTTTGGTATAAAAAGATAAAGACGAAGATAAAGACTTGGATTCAAAAAGGCACAAAGCTCATGTCAGTGTGAATGAGAACCGATGAACTAAAGAAAACAAGTGCAGAGTCCAATTAACACTTTTTAACTCTTAATTATTACATTATTGAAATTTATACAGGGTGTCCGTTAATTAATCGATAAACGGTATACCAATCGATTCCTTGAGGTATCCTGATCAACATTTGTTCAGAGACCCTCCTCTAAAATCACTAAAAATCTTATGTCCTTTGAGCCTGCAAAATCGTAATTTCTGACACACGCGGATTACGACCACGCATTCCTTTGAAAGAGGACACTTGTGGGTTTCCAACGGTACCCTACTTGTCCCGTTCGGTGGTATCTTTGAAAAGTTATTCAAGGTCAAAGTTGAAAAAGTTGATCAGGACACCTCAAGGGATCTATTTGTATACCGCATATCAATTTTTAAGCACTTTTGACACAGTAGATTTAGCTAGTTTTAGTTCTTTTGCAATGGCCGCTTGCGACAAATGAGGATTTTCACCCTTTTTGTGCACAATTAAATTCCGAATATTTTCTTTCCTATCTGACATTTTCGCTTAAAACGTTACAATGAACTGAGGCATTATCAACAACGAAACTACAGAAAGTGCAAGTTACGAAGTAGAATAACCGTTAGATTTTGCACTTTTTGACCATTCCATGTCAGTTTTAGTTTCTCTATAATAATTCATACTACAAAATTCAGTCCGAATAATACCTATGGAGATAATGTGATAAGAGTGTATTCTAGAGTTTTCTTTTTAATGCGGTTAAATGTAATTCATAATATATCCTGTTTCTACCTTGAGCCTCTTATGAGCTTTATAACTGAAATGTCTACGAAAGTGATCGCTCCAACTAGAAGTTTTGTGAATGCATAAATTATCTAAGAAGCACTGATTTGAATGTATGTACAGAAGGTTCCCAACAGTGTATAGTATCTGCTCTATAGAAACTATTTTTAATTTCTAAAGAACTAGGAAAAGAGGATAAACCTACACTTTGTCCGAATCGAGCTAAATACTTATCAATGAGGCAGTAATCCTAAATCACTTGGATGAATCCAAAAAATTTCTATTAACAAAAGCGCTGAAGACATGCATATTATCGTGAAATTTTTACTTCAAAATGCAAACCCTTTCCGAATGGCTTTAGCGCAAATCAGTATGGCTTTCGACCTGGAAAGTTAG
>QYTT01094504.1:76077-87722 GCA_006980735.1 Dasypogon diadema
TAAGCAGATTGTGCAATAGTGTTAACCAGTAAGCGTTAAGTGTTGTAGTAAATACCTATTGAAACTATAAACTTCACTATCCTATCGCTGAAGAGTCTCCAAAAGTTTCTAAGAAATGATGAACTAAAACAGGTTTAGCCTCAGCTTGATATTTTATTTTATTTGGCTGTAAATCACGTTCTGGAAAACTGCGGTCTTTCATTTGTTGGATAAAGCAAATCACGTTCTTTAATACGCTGGTGATCTAAACACTTAAACGTAAATCTAAAGATAATTCAGAAATTTGGGGCTTTAGAACTAAAATCATAGGAATATTTTATTAGTCTGGCAATGTCGGTAGCGGAGCTGACTGAGGCGTACTTCTGCAGAATTTCTCTTCTGATGGCACGCTTTCAATTTTTGCAAAAGGCATGGTCAAAGGTAGCAGAAAGAGGCCCAACGAATTTGTAGGATTTGGGTATTAGCAGTTGAGGCAATTCTACTGAAAAGAATTATACACTTGAATATATCTTTGTCCAAAGATAAATAAATATTTAAATAACGCTATTAACAATATGATCATGGTAACATTTAGAATCAAATCAAATGCAATTAGAGCTTTTTAGAACGTTGCGGCAAAATATACAAGAAATGATCATTATGCTCGAGGGGAGAGTGCTGCTCTCTATCCAGGACGGAATCCAACACAAAAATAGTAAATTCAGATAAATAATGAACCATGAATTATATGATATTTTCGGAGTTCCTATCATAACCAATTTCATAAAATCTGGCCAGATTACGTTGCCCGATTACGTGTTTGGAATGAACAATCCCAATATAACTGAGAATACCCTGAAAGTAAACTCCGACGGCAACCGAAATGATAATAAAACCTGTACGAGATGGTTCAAAAGCTTGAAAGAACCTCTTTTGGCGTTACATATCGTTAACTGGCGGGGATACATTTGTAAATTCTAGACTACGTTTTTGGAGGTAGGTAGGAGATAGCGGTTATAATGTTTTCACTTTTAAAGTTGACCAGGGCTTGTCTCCCTTGTCAGACTTGATGTCTAAGATCTTCAACGACGACATACCACTGGTCAATTTTAAAACCAGTAAAATCAATAAGATAGACAAGTAACTAAAAGCATATTATCATTACAAGATTATTGGGAAAGTAGTAAAAGTTTGTCCGAATACAGATCATCAAATTTTGTAGATACCTCCCAAATGAAGAGTTAGTCATACGTGCAGTGATCATTATTCTTCAGCACAGGATTTACTCCAGAAAAACTAATCCCCCGAAGGTTTAATTTGCAGGTTGTAGATTGAGCCGTGTCAAAACGAAGAATTGTGTATTCATTATTCTTTTAAAGAAAGCCCTCAAACCACTGGTAATAATTTTTTTGCTTAGAATCCACATGTATCATTTATTGTTTGTTTCAGGTTTCTTTAGCTATTAAATATTGAGTACTTTCCTGATTTATATAATTTAATCCTTAGTTTTATATTAGGAAACGTGTCTTATAATTCATGAAGTCTCGCGTTCGAATCTCACTGGCACTCATATTTCCTCTTAACTATGGAATAATTACTATAGCATTACAAAAATTGTAAAACATTGCAAGAACGGACCACTTAGTTCTTATCGTCAGCATAGTTCACATCAACCCACCTTTTTCCTCCAGTCTTGTCTGTCTGTTTATTGTCCAAACAACCCAAGTACTTTTTTTGCATCGTTAATCCCCGGCACACGTGGCTTACAATTAGCGTGCCTGCTAGTACTTGTCCGTGTTCTATAAGGCAAGCTTAGACGTCCAGGGGTTGTTAATCCGAAACAAGAGATCCAATCAGAGTGAAATGACAGATTTTATATAACTTATCTGTGGATCTCGTTTAATTTAACTAAGTGCTTCGGATACAAATTTGTTTCTTATCATTATATAAGATTCTGAATTGCAAAAACTTTTAGCTCATCCTAAATAGTTTAATTTTTTCCGCATAACCATACTAATGCTGTGTTTTTTTCTTCTAGGTCAACATTTTGGCAACAACTAGTTTAGAAAAACGACTGAGAGCGATAGGAAAGACTTTAGATTACATAACTGGCAAAGTACGTCGTTCACAACAAAGCTGTGTGGTAGTTCAGTGCGAAGGTTTACCAGCCTGTCAAGCTATAGAATGCTGTCAGAGAACAGCATCGTCAACAACAGCAACAACAGTTGAACAGCCAACAGCGGCGGACCAAGCCGAATATATGTTGTAACTGTCCAATCTTCACAAATTCAACAAAACTCTCAACATATAAAAAACTTGATAATTTTCAAAAAAGTTAAAGTGTTGTTTTCGGTGTCTAATTTGTTATAAACAAGAAATGTATATATGTGTTTCTGGTGGGCCAAATCTATCCGTGTAAGTGTAAAACTAATTACAATCAGAATTGAGGGAACTATTTAGGAAATCTTAGATGTTTTAGAGATTTAAACTTCTAGAGGATACCACTTTAATGCACCACATTCCAGATATCCTATAGAAGCACTTTTTAAAGTATACAAAGTAGTACTGGACTTGTGAACGAAACAAAACGCCTTAATCGATCTTGAAGAAATTTTGTCTCATCACCTTGTCTTTTTTGTACATGATCATGATCACTTGGAGATTATTCGTAAATAAAAAGGTTTCTTAGACTCGAGGAACAAGGAGATTTTTCAAAGATATTTTAGCAGACACTTTTTGTAACGACTATTTAGTGGAATTTGTACATTTTCTAGACTCTGATATTTGTTGATTTGAAAAGTACTACATACCATGTTTTGAAAACTGTAGGGAGAACTTCCTTGTTTTTAAATGGAAAGCTGTAAGGTGTGAGCACACCACGACCAAGAGACAATCTTATAAGACATTTTTGAATGGAAAAGCCACGAAAATGCTTTGCATTATTCAGCATATGATCTTGAAAACGCATAAGTCTTTGACATAGAATGCGATAACTATCTATACCAAAAATATAATATTCAAGGTGTTCTGCCGACGTCATCTGTTTCGGGAAGCGAACGGCTTAAATCTCAAGAGAAGTTAATCAAAACATTTGCAAACTTTAATGTTAATGTAATCGTGAAGCTGTGAGTAAACTTTAAGTAAACATTATTTCTCTAAGTTGCATACAACGTTAACTGTAAGGAAGTGTATTTATTTTGTAAAAAGTCTTTATAGGTGTATTTTTTACGATTTTTATTTAGGGCCACGTGTATATTTGAGATCCGCTTCATATTTAGGTTCTTTCCGTTCTCTTGTATATTTTTGTACAGTCATCTATGATTTTTTTTTACAAGGCAACAAATTTTGTAGCTATTTTAAAACATTTTCCTATGTAAATCCACTATCCTACAAATTAGTATTTTTATACATAAATATTATCGAATAAACATTAAATGTTTTGTGATACAAATATATATATATATATATATAGATATAAATATAGATGTAGATATCCTGGTACTAAGTTAGAACCTTTTCTAAAATTTTTCAAGTTGATCTAAGGCTTTATTTCAGCCCTTGTGAGTACATGTGAGTTTGATTCAAGATTACTTTCGATTTAATCTTTAAGAGGACTTTGCTAATTACTTTTATACCATTTCAAATGTTAAATTCTAAGAAAATCTATTACTTTATTTATTTATTAATTTTTTTTATCGCATAAGAATTTCCCTATAATGTCAGCGTTTCAATATTGTATTTTCATTTATATGAAATAATTAAACAAACTTTCAAGAATTTATGCAGTTTTTGTTTTTTTTTCAAGCTTTATAAACGAAGCATGTTCTCAGAATGTTATTACTTATAGTTCAGTCCATGTTGTAACCAAGCTCCAGCCGAAATCTGTAATTTCATACATCTTGGGGCCAGTAAAGGTAATGACCGGCTTAAAAGTTAAGTGAAATAAGTGCAAATCCAGATCCATAGAAAGGGACGTGTGTCACGATCAAAACTTACTAGATTTGTATAGGACAAGTGCAAGAGAAGCGAGAATGTTACTAATTTAAAAATACAATCCCAGAGTTACTATTGGTAATTACTCTTGTTTTTTTTTCTGTCCAATAATATCAACAAATTTTTTTATGTCAATAATTCAGATGCGAAAAACGCCCTAGTTCACTGTTCATGAGATTTCGGGGTTTATCTGTTCTTCCCTTCGCACCCTATAGATAAAATTTCGGCAACCTTTCGCGGAAAGGTAGGGAAAAAGAAAAAAAACGTGGGGAAAATCAGATATATATTAAAGAAAATCAAACAAATACAGTACAACCTCTCGATAATTGCAATTCCTTGGTAAATGCAAACGAAATTTGCGTTCTGCGTTGACTCAATAATTGCAACATGGACTTGATAAATGCAACTGAGCCTTTCAGTGAATTCACCTAAACCATATACATATACAATATTCTCTCGTCAACGTCGATGATATTTTGTCAAAAAAATTTGGATTGTTGTATATGTGCTCCTTTGTTTGAGGAAAATCATATTGTTGCAAAAAGTTAACCCTAGAAAAATATTTTTAATACTGTGATACTTATAGAAGGGTATTGAAAAGAAAAAAAAGCCGAGAGTAAACACAAAGCAATCATAATAAGGGAAATAGATTCCAAGAACAAATATTTTTTTCGGAGGGTTATGTGATGGAAAGCGGAACTCAAACCTCCTGGAATATTATAGTCTCCTAATAAAGATGTAATGTAAGAACAACTGACAACAAATCAAATCAATTCGAATTTATCTAGGAAATCTGCTTTAAGTGGAAATGTTTTATCACATTCATACTTCAAAGGGTCTAGAACACTGCAACCCTTATTTGCCGTTTTATTCAAGTACTAATTACTTCAAGGACAACAAGCAAAAGAATAAAAACACTGTGCCATTAAATTATTTTTTTATGTATGACAGGTAGAAATGAAAAGCTTTCCATTTGCAGTCCACAGAAGAACAAAAATATTTTCTTTTGTTGTGAAACATGAATACGAAGGGGTATCTCAGAAAAATATTATAAGTTTTCAGACGACACCAAACCCACACAGCCATGCATCTTATTTTGAGAAAGTATATCACAATCTCATCTCCACCAACCCGCATCCATGAAAACGTTATATTGTGTTGTTATAATACAACAGAAAGCCACATATCTTTATGATTAGGGCATCTATAATCTTCTACTTGTAGATATTACCAAGGGTTCAAACGAATCGCCACAACAATATGCAACTCTTAACGAAACCATAGAAAATTTTATAATTAGCTTTCGTCCTGATTGCATTTAAAAAAAAATAGTTCTTCATGTTGTACGGGAGTAGCACGAATGACAACCCCAGAGAAGAGGTTCTACTAGTATTTTCGGGGGTGGAACATATCTGAATATTGTAAACTTTCATCGATGCTAGATGGAAGGAGTTGATTAGCGTGACCTTGTGGCAAACTGCATTTAAGCGTTGGAGAGTAATCTGAAAGAAATGGTGTGGAAGGAACCTAAGATTATGAAAAGTTCGGAGTCACAGCTGGAGTTAATAACATCAGCTATGAATTACACATTTTGAGAGGCATGCCAGTGAACGATAGGGATCCAATTCCTTGGTGAAGTGGGGAACTAGAAACCGTGAAGAAAGTTGTGAGCAGAGCCTTTAACTACGGTCTGGACGAATAATAAAACGCTGGCATAGGAAGACTATAAGGTGAAGAAGAGAGAGCTGAAAATAACTTTTCGACGACGAAAAAATGAGTAGTGGAGGAATTTCTGCTTCTGTTCTGTTTGTGTCAGAAAGCAGTATCTAATAATTCGGTTCCCAATGTGTTTGAAGAAGGGCGGGAAAAATGGCGGAAACGCGGAAAGAAACGAACAAGAATCTTTGCCTTGCAAAAACATGAGGTCGGCCGATGGTGGTGGGTGAGTGGGCGAAGAAAGAATCACAAGGGGGTATTCCCAGCCAAGTGTATTATCTCTCATTCTATGGGATGTGGAATTGTCTCTCGCTTTCGACCCTTTAAATGTGGTTGTTCATGGTATTGACTATGCAAATGACGTGGCGTTGATGGCGAGGGGTAAGTTAATGACCACTACCGCTGAAATCACGAAGAAAGGTGTCAGAGACAGGGTTTTACGAAAATGATCTGGAATTTGAATCATTTACGCTCTTTGGATCTGAGCTCAGCTTTTCTAGCGAGGACAAATACCTGGATTTGAAGTTGACTTGGAAACACCATGTTAAAGAAAAGGTCAGAAAAGCAAAAATGGTGTTATACCAGTGCGAAAGAGCAATTAGACTGAAATTGAGTATCTCGCCGACGTCAGCATTCTGAATATATACAACTAGCTAGGGTACAAAGGATAGTAGGACATAGAAAATGCGGGTACCTTCTTCACCACACTCAGGGGTTGCCATCGCTGGATCTATTTGTGAAAAATCTGGCAGTGATAGCACACAGAATGCTGTGGAACGGTACACGGCACTCGTCAATGGCTCAATATGAGCATAGAATCATGTAAAAGTGATCAATTAACTTATGATGCCCAAGGAAAGGACAAAAAAGATCAGGATAACTAAAAGATTCTTACGAATGAAGGATCGCTCCGCAGAAAGGGCCAGGGATATTTTTATTTTCACGGCCGAATGCATGAGGAAGGGCAGGATGGATAAACGAAACTTCCCTAAAAATCTAAGCCTGTCCTGCTATGTTAGCTTGAGGAGATGTATCTTGGCTTACCAGGCAGAGATACTGGCTCTCGTTCGTGCCTTGGATTACTTATTACACTGGACAATCTGGTTAGATGCATGAATCGGTCGGGAGTTAACTCATTCCTACCGATGGAATGTATACAAAGATTCAATATGTGTGCCCCCGAAAATCAGGTAACACCGTTGTTAGATCAAAGGCCGTATAGGAATCGAACGGCAATGCTATCAAGTGGGTAGTAGACTCGCGTCCTATTAGTTCCACATTTATTTATTTCGTACGGTATCCAGTTGTTTTACTTTCTTAATTGTATTACCCATAAATTATTTACAGCATCGTGCTGTAGCTATTTACTGATCGCTTTGCTTCGTTTATTCTAACTATTTCACAGCTTCGTTCTTGCTCTTGCAGCTTTGCATTCGTTTACTGTTGCGAATATGACTGATAACAGGTGTGCACCAATCAATAATAAATTTACTGATTGTAGTAAAGTTGCAACGAGTGGAAGTAAAAGTGGACGAAAAAAAGTCGAACTAATTCTATTTCTGACAGCAACGTGGGAGCGGTGTAAACCTGTAGTGCTACTGTGTTGGCATCTGCGATTGGTTCCGTTGACATTGTTGCGCATTTCGAGGACAATTGGATGAGGAAGATTAAAGAATTATTCAATATACTCAAGGAGCGAATTCTGGAACAAATCAACAATATCATCTAGAATCGGAAACTGTGAAGAGTCTTTGGCAGATTTGCAACGAAAGTGTTCCTGTACGTTTGATCGGATTGATGAGGTCCAGATACCAGAGACATCTTAGGTCAACCGATGTTATAATACGCGGGATACCATACAGTGAAAATGAAAACATTCATGAAATTATAAATAATCTTACATCTCTTATAGATCGTAACCTTTCTCAATATTATGACGTTTTTCGCTTAAAATCTGGATCTTCTCCGAATCTGGGTGCCTCCGCAAGGGTGGTCAAATATTCTCGGCTCAGATCAGAGACGGGTATGTCATTATAAAAGTAAGGATGATGTAGCAATTAAAATCCCTAATCGCATGCATGAACTGTTTAAATTGAAAGTGGATATTGGAGCTGGACAGATGATTAGATTAGTATGGTACTATTTGCACTAGCAAGTTCTTTAAAATTATATTTGAATTTTTCTGTCAGCTTATTATTTTTAGTTTACCTCCTTATCTGTATTCCACTCAACTCCCACTGTGTGCAGTTTTTTGTGTTATGTTAATTTTTAGTACGTTAGGTAAATTGATGATTGAATGCTTTGATAGTTGCTCTATATTGTATGCATTCGAATAGCGATAGTTTGGATCTGAACCGCGGCAAGGGTCCTGGTTAATGTGTTGGAAGGTCGTGACGGTGGATGAAACATTTGCGTAATTAATGCACGTAGTATTAGGAACAAAATAGATGAAGTTAGGGTTGGCTCGCAAATAAGAGAATTCACTTATTGTTAGTGAGACTTGGTTAAATACTGAGTATCCATCATCATTGATTTCGATACCGGGATTTCATCTATACCGCAACGAAAAGAGGAATCCTGTTGACGGTGGAGTTGCGATATATCCAGTGATCCTTTCAAAACTAGACAACTTGCACGTAAAGCGCACGTATACAAATTTTCTACCCTGTTGGCGTGGGTTCAAATTTCGCACAGGACAGAGCGACTATCTGGGTACCAGTGGTTGAGGCAATTCTACTGAGAAGAATTGTACTTGTGAAGCCACTGGGATGTTGCAAGTAATAATTTCATTCCAAAAATTGTGGCTCACTTGCAACATTTGTCAGGTTAAAATTTCCTAATCTTCCTTTCCCAATTTCCTTTCACCTAAGCTGTGCTGTGTGCATCATAGGGTTGTCCTCTGAGCTTAGGCAATACCTTAAAAAAACCTATAGCGAATACAAGTGAATTGATAATGAGAGACTCCTTGAAGAATGTGCTACATTGCCTTGACAGTATTTATTTGCTTTTACAATTATTGATCAGCAGGTTGATATATTTTCGTCGTTAGTTCTGTATGTTTGTGATAAGTATGTTCCTCTAAAAATAAAACATGTCAATGTTTATGGCTGTCCTTGACTCACGATTCAAATTTCCTCAGCATGAATACTTGTATCGTCATTTCAAACTAAATAGGAATATTGAAAGCCGTCTGTCCTATAAAGCAGCTCGCAATGGAGGTCTTATTTTGTCTCTAAATTTGACAGTAACTTAAAACCTAAAATTCTTTGGCAGAATCTATCTCAGGCTGGTATTGTTGATAAGAAAAATGATAATTTCCACTTCAGCCCTGATAAATTCAATCAGGTTTTCCTTCAGTCCAATTTGCCTCCGAGGCAATTGTCTGGTAATGTTCAAAGTTTTGATTTTTTAGTTCCCATCTATAATGCTTCTAACTTCCGTGGAGTTAATATTAATGAACTAATAACTGCCATTTATTCCATTGCTATTTCACCCTTCATTCGTTATATCATTAACTTTTGTCTGACCTCCTCTACTTTCCCTCAAGCCTGGAAAAATGCCATTGTCCTTCCGATCCTAAAAAAGGTCAAAACTGACCTTGTTTCTGATTTTCGTCCAATTAGTATTCTTTATTTTCTGTCTAAAGTTCTGGAGAAAGTGACGTATAAGCAGATAATTGGCTGTTCTAAAATAATTTAATTTATTGAGTTGTTGTCAATCTAGTTTTAGGTCCGTCCAGAATTGCAAATCTCTCTCTTCTGAAAGCTACAACTGATATCAGGACGAAAACTATTTCTCTAAGTTAGTTCTACTCGACTTTAGGTTAACCATCCTCTTCTTCTGGACAAGTTATCCAGGCATTTCAATTTTTGAGTTACGGCTATTTCTCTTATTAAGAGCTTTTCGTCTGATCGTGTACAGCTAGATAGAGTAAACGAGAAGTTTTCCGATGTCCTGCATGTCTACAGGGGTGCTCTCCAGGGTTCTGTACTGGGTCCTCTACTTTTTCTGTTTACTTATCAATTACTTATCAATGGCGTACCTAATTCGGTTGTTGACACTGAGATTCATCTCTATGCGGATGATGTCCAATTGCATTTAAGTAGACCAATTGGGCTTACTGAGGATTGTATTGCACGGATAAACAACGATCTGATCAGAATTAACAATTCGGCTCCTGATAATGGGCTAATTTTGAATCCGGCGAAGTCACAATGGATAAGTTTTTACAACGGTCCTCAAGGGGACCGACATCTCAAGATGTCAGTGATGTCGGCTTGCCTATGTGTTGTAAGGTTATCAACTTTGGAGTAGAGCTAAATCAGGGGTTAAAGTCTTGTGATCATGTCAACACCATGCTTAGCAAAGCCTACGCAGGATTCAGAAGGCTTTGTCTTTTTGCCAGTATTCTTCCCATTGAAATCCGTTTAAAATTAGTAAGAGTTCTTCCAATGCCTCATTTTAATGACTGCACTAGATTTATTTTTGGAATGCACCGCTTCGAACACATATCTTCGTTTAGGACACGATTATTAGGGCGCACCCTGCCCCTGCTCTTTAAATGTTAAAAATCTCACGTTTCTCTACAATGTAATCCACTCTGGTAGACTTGCCTACGCGGGAGGGAGTAAAGTGAACAAAAGTTAGTCGCTTTATTCCCTCCCCGCGTAATCTTAGCCTGGTTATTTCTCGTTTTAGTAAATTAGCAATGCGTAACTTTTATCCTGTTCAGATCTTACGTCTCTGGAACTCCTTACCAGGTTTTATCCAAAATACGAGCATAACAATGTTTTCAGATTCAGACTTAAAAAGCTTTTTTGCCTAAGCACATTGTGGGGAATTATAATCATTATTCCATTGCTTAATCCTTGTTTACTTGAATTTCTTAGTTAGTTCATTACTACTCCTAAACAGCATATTTAGTACGAAATAATATTTATAATCTTGTGTACTTATTGGGATAAATAAATGAAATGAAATGAACATCATTTCCGTTGACACCTTAGCAAAGCAAGGGGGGCAATGGGGTTCAAGGCCGAGAAACATATCCTGCCATTGGGAGAAGCATGTTGAACAATTTGATCGAGAAATGCGTCATAGAAGAACCTCAAAATCAGTTTGAAAATATGACAACCTACTTGCACACTAGGAAAGGCCAGAAGGAAATTTCTAAGCATAGAGTGTGGAACACTATTTTTTCTGATTATTGGGCACATAATCTTTGGATATCACTTCAAAAGTATGACAATAATAGACAATGAGACATTCACGTTGTGCCTAAATGATACTGAAATGGAAAAGCACATTATATGCCACTAGCCGGTATTAGTGAGCGGGTGGGCTGATGTCACAGGCTAGCCCATAAGAAACGCGGAATTCCTTGGAAAACTCCGACGCGAACTATTCAGGAGGCTCTTGGAAGAGTGATGAAGTAGGACCCGAAGGCAGGGATTACTTTGCATGTATACCTTTCGAATGATAAATGCATGATTACTCGCTACGGTGATAATAATATTTAGAACTGATAAGAACTTTTGTATAATACATCAATACTCTCTTCTGGGCAACGCGACCATCAGGCTTGATAAATCAAGATTCGTAGAATGTAAAGCAAAAAATATATTATTACATTTTGTAAAACGACTACTGGTGTTGTGTTAGTTATCAGACATGGAACGTGGAATTTATAATTTCAAAATCCCACATGCTACATATTTTTAAATCATATTCTTATGTATACGTAGTAGGACAGAAATTATGCCGCATTATCAATTCTAGGTTCAATGCCGTTTACTCGTCGTTAATCCACTTATTCCTTAACTAAACAAGAAATTTAAAGAGGTTTCCTCCTGTTACTCACGTGCGAACTGGCATCTCTTCACAAGCCCTGCCTCCATATAGGTGGTAACAATTTGAAATTCCGATGGTTTGCCTACTCTTAGGATATAAACAAATCG
>QYTT01094504.1:87742-98739 GCA_006980735.1 Dasypogon diadema
ATATATATATATATAGATATAAATATAGATGTAGATATCCTGGTACTAAGTTAGAACCTTTTCTAAAATTTTTCAAGTTGATCTAAGGCTTTATTTCAGCCCTTGTGAGTACATGTGAGTTTGATTCAAGATTACTTTCGATTTAATCTTTAAGAGGACTTTGCTAATTACTTTTATACCATTTCAAATGTTAAATTCTAAGAAAATCTATTACTTTATTTATTTATTAATTTTTTTATCGCATAAGAATTTCCCTATAATGTCAGCGTTTCAATATTGTATTTTCATTTATATGAAATAATTAAACAAACTTTCAAGAATTTATGCAGTTTTCGTTTTTTTTTTAAGCTTTATAAATGAAGCAAGTCTTCTCAGAATGTTATTACTTATAGTTCAGTCCATATTGTAACCAAGCTCCAGCCGAAATCTGTAATTTCATACATTTTGGGCCAGTAAAGGTAATGACCAGCTTAGAAGTTAAGTGAAATAAGTGCAAATCCAGATCCATAGAAGGGGGCGTGTGTCACGGTCAAAACTTACTAGATTTGTATAGGAGAAGTGCAAGAGAAGCGAGAATGTTACTAATTTAAAAATACAATCCCAGAGTTACTATTGGTAATTACTCTTGTTTTTTTTTCTGTCCAATAATATCAACAAATTTTTTTATGTCAATAATTCAGATGCGAAAAACGCCCCAGTTCACTGTTCACGAGATTCCGGGGTTTTACTGTTCTTCCCTTCGCATCCTATAGATAAAATTTCGGCAACCTTTCGCGGAAAGGTAGGGAAAAAGAAAAAAAACGTGGGGAAAACCAGATATATATTAAAGAAAATCAAACAAATACAGTACAACCTCTCGATAATTAGAATTCCTTGGTAAATGCAGACGAAATTTTCGTTCTGCGTTGGCTCAATGATTGCAACGAGGACTTGATAAATGCAACTGAGCCTTTCAGTGAATTCTCCTAAACCATATACATATACAATATTCTCTCATCAACGTTTCCAATGCACACTGGTGCATTTGTTCTACAAAAGTGGCGAAAAATCCTTTTTGTCTACCTGCTTATTTCGGGAAATCTACCTACTGACACAAAAGAGAATACCTGGGAGTAAAATAATCTGAAGCCGTTTCTTAATTGCTTCTAATCATTTTGTGTGAAGCAGTTGCGAAGTGAGCACATGAGTAAAGCGAAGCGTCTAGCTTTTAAAAAATTTGCTAAATTTTTCAAACCAAATGCGCATATAATATGCTTTAGTGATGTATTCTAAATATTATAACTATTTTGTTTGTTTTCGAAAACATTCTATTTAGAAGAAAGTGCGTATTTTACAGATGAGGTCTATGTACCAAATTTGGAACTGTGGCAAGTATGGGCGAAAAGGAAAGATATGAGCGACAAAGAGAAAGCAACCTATGAATATTTCAAATTAAAATTGACGAATAATGAGATGGCGGAGGAATATATAAAAAAAAACTAAAAGAAAAAACCGAATGTTTTGCGTACATTTGCAGGAGAAATGGAAAAAGGTTCATGGGAAAACCAAAGTATTTGAAACAACGTATGCGTTGTGGCTTGCCCAAAATCAAATAAACACGGTCGTCCAGTTCTGAGATTCTCCGAAAAATCGACAAAATCGAAAAGGGAAGCTGTGTCGAGAATCGTTGAAAGCAGTGAAGAAAGTACAGAACTATTAGTGGAAGCAGCGTCTAAAATGGCACGAAAAGAGGGGGAAGAAAGGATGTGGCGACTGTGTTGAAAGAAGCTGTTAAATCTCCAACAAGGGCAACAAAAATTAGGAATTTATTAAGTTTACCCACCACGGCTACGGAAGAAATTTATTCACCAGATGAGGCTCTTGCTTTAACACTAGCTTTACGGGCTGAACCAATTTGACCCATTTAAAATTTCATTGCTATATATATAAAACTTAAATATTATTTTTAAAATACATTTGTTGGTTTTTAGTTGCTTAATGAAATATAAGTAAATATTTATTCCTCCACTCTGCCGAGCCCTTCATTTCCCATTGTCGAATGTGGTATACTTATTTTTGCGGCTATGAGCCAATTTGACTCATAAAATGATTTAACATTTACTAGCTTTGCACATGAGATTTATGGCCTACATAAGGCATCAGAATTCTAACACAGTTTGGCAACACAATTGGCTAAAGAGCTAAGAATTAACTGTAGAGACGAAGTCGAAAACATTTCCATGCCCAGGTCGAAAATTCATGCTATTGACACACGGAAGAATTGTCAAGTTCAAGCATCATATAAGAGCCTATCTGCTAAATGTACTAAAAATGTTTGCGGAAAATTCATTTTAAAAACAAAGTTTATATGTAAAAAATGTTTTCAATTAAATTTTTAATAATAAATCTTTCATTTAAATTAATTTGGAACTGTTTTGTTTTTTTTTTACAAAAAGCTTCAATTTTGTTGTATGAGTCAAATTGGCTCACTTCAATAAAATAGATATATAATCAACACCCGTAAATCTAGTGTTAATATTAAATGGCAAAACTGTTCTTTAGTAAAGAACAGTACGAGTTAATGTATAATACCTGTTAATGAGGTGCTAAGGAGAAAAATTGTAAGCTGTGTCCGGAATATAGGCAAGTGTTAGAAAGCAAATTAATATGTCGACCGGATACAGATATAGTTATAACAGAAAGAATGGCGAAAGTTTCGTTAAAAAGTTTAGTTATTCGTACCACAAACAGAATATTTAAACTACAAAAAGATTTCATCAATGCAATACTTGAAAATATCCGTGGTTACCAATGCCGGCCACAGTTCATAAAGTACTCATACATGGAGCTCAAATTGTAAGTCAATTTACTTTACCTTTAGGTTATTTCGGCGAAGAAGAAGGAGAAGCAAGAAATAAAAATTATAAATCTGATAGACTGCATCATGCTAGAAAACCTAGTCGACTCCATACTTTAACTGATGTATTTCATAGAGCACTTGATATTGCAGACCCTATAATTTCAAGTATGCGACTTAAGAACAAATGTACCTTAAAACATAAAATCCCCTCTGAAGTTCTGGCTCTTCTTGAACTCCCTTCTTCTTTGACATGTTCCACGCCAACATATTATGATCAACCTTCAACATCAATTGGTAATGTAAGTGAAGAGGAAGAAATGCACAAAGAAGATGTAGCAGAATGTCTAGATGATAATTTTTTTTAGAGAATTTAGATGTATTTAGTTTAGACAATGAACTTAAAATTTGAGAATACAAGCATATTGTTACTTTCATTTCATAGGATTATCCGTATCTATTGTTTCCACTTTTTATATATTTTTCTAGAAATATATTTATTTTTACGTTACGTTATGACTTTTTTTCCATTTCCCTGTCGAAATAAACCTGCATGAAATCATTGCTCTGGGGAATCCCCTAAGTATTGAAGTATTTTATCTGGTGCTGAAAAATCTGTCTCCTTTTAACTGTTCGCGAACTAATTAATAGTAACTAGAAGACAGCTATGCAATTGCACAAATTGAAGGTATATGAATAACATAACGTTTTTATATGTTCCCTCAATTTGCATCTTAAATTTTAAAGCGCGTTCTTTTCAGAGGTGTCCCCTGTAGGTCTAATCCTCCAATGCAAGAAAGCAATAAAAAGACACTTGCAGAATAATGAAATGAAAAAAGTTCCAATAAATCCATGCAATACATGGATACTTATCGGTGGCAAACACCGAACTTAACACCAAAGTTACCCGGGAACGCAACCCCAGAGTAATGAACACAACCCCGAACTGATGCGGATCAGTGTTGTCTTTATAAAATTTCAAGAAAAGCTCGATGAAACTCCATATAAAAAAAGTGGCTGAAATACGGAACCGGGAGCTTTCTTTGTATAATTAATATATAGATTATTCGTGAATTTAATACAAAATGTGTGATAAAAATAGAAAAAGATTTTTATCAATCAAAGAAAAAAGTGAAATCCTGTCTAAAAAATCAAAAGGAGTGTGATTTTCTCAGCAATATAAGGTCAATAAATCTACAATATGCCAAATTAAGAAAAATGAAGCCAATCTAAAAACTTTGTTTTAAAAACGGGGTTAGGACATGGAAA
The DNA here is from genome assembly GCA_006980735.1 of Dasypogon diadema. Classification (NCBI taxonomy): domain Eukaryota; kingdom Metazoa; phylum Arthropoda; class Insecta; order Diptera; family Asilidae; genus Dasypogon; species Dasypogon diadema. The sequence continues at coordinate 91,848 of QYTT01094504.1, forward strand.
AAGGAAAACCTTGCGGTCTCCTGAATTGCTTAAAATGGAAGAAGTTCTTTTTAAATTGTTTATGAAAAAGCGTTCTGCAAATGTACATATTTCTGCTGAAATTCTCTGCACAAAAGAAAAACAATCTCATTAGTAAATTAAGGAGCAATGTATAGAGTTTAACGCTAGTCGGGGCTGGCTTTTAAATTAAAAAAAAAAACTACACCGAATACGTCTCTTGAAAATTTGTAGAGAAAATCTCTCTAACTCTTTCGAATCAGTAAATCCATTTTTAAAAAAATTACATTCAAAGACAGAGGAATTAGATTTATCCGGAGAACAAATGTACAATGCGGATGAATCCGGTCTTTTCTGGAAGCTCCTTCCAGATAAAACTCTTATGCATTTTAAGGAGACTTCTGCGCCTGGACAAAAAACCAGTAAACAAAGAATAACATTTCTTTTATGCTCAAATTCAAAATTTAAACCATTTCTAATTGGAGAAGCGCAAAATCCTCGGGCCTTAAAAAATTTTAATTACAATAATAATTTAACATCTAAAGCTAATAAAAACGCCTGGATGACGACTACTCTCTTCGAAGAGTGGATTAAGTGCAATTTTATACCAGAGGTACATTCATTATGTAAATTTATTTGATCACACACCAATTAAAAGTTTTTTAGGTAAAGAATTTTCAACGATTACAGAATCTTTCGAAAAAGTCTCTTGAATTAATTGGCAACGCACCATGCCATGTATCTGATTGAGAAATTACATCTGGTGATTTTACCTTAACACTTATGTGTTTTCCTCTGAATTGCACTGACATATTGCAGCCAATGGACCAAGACATAATTAATTTAACTAAAACTAATTATAAAAAGAGTCTATTACCCGTCTATGTCGTCGGAGCTCCCAAATTTGAAGAAGCAATAAATGCGATTAATATAAGACGTGCTCTATAATTTTTAATAGGTGCCCGGAAGTGTTTCAAAAAAAATTATGCCTTCGCCAGGAAGGTGGGACCCAGAGAACAAAATCCCTTTAAGTAAATTAATAGATAAAATCGCCAGTGAAGATATTTCAACAGAATGCTTTCAAAACTAGTTACAACAAATTTCGGAAGACGAGGAATCAGATGATGAAAGCCAGGAAGATGAGGTTGTGCAGGAGGTACTAGAAAAAGACAGAAACATTGATGCAGTAAAAGCCCTTAACACTTGTATTAAATGGAGTGAAGATGTTACGTGTATAAAGCCGTATTGTTCTATCAGCATAAGTTGTTAAGATGATCAGAGTCCTGGAAGAAAAGGGATTAATAATTGAGAAACAAGTTGCTAGATACTCACCAAATGTGTCGTCCTTTAGTGTCCCACAAAGTGATGAGATGATTCTGCAAAAATTATTTTAATTTCAGATGAGGATAAATAACTCAAATAGCTCTAACCTGATTGTTGAGGATGCTTCCTATATTCTTCAATTGTGTGCATCCGAAAATCCTCCCCGCAGCGGACAAGAAACGATTAACGTGTTGTTCATACTTACCTGCAGTCGTTTTGGTCCTGGGAAACGATAAAATTCAGCAACACAATTCTGTGCGCAAGAGACTTCTCACCTGGGTTCGCCTTATGGGATGTTGAAGCGATCTCGTCTCAGACAAATCGTCGCAAATTCGGTGTATACCTGAAGGAGATCCTGTAAATAGATGAATTAGTATTAGGTTTTTAGGATGTAGCTTTATTGATAATAGGATAATAGGTTACAATAGGACTATTGATCTTACTTGAAATGCGATGTAAAGATGATGTTAACAGGCAGGGCAACCCACTGAATCGACCTTAAAGCGTACCACGAAATAGCATGGGGAGGTACAGTGGTCCTTATTTAGGATACTAATTACGAATGGAAAAATACTTACCTACTCCGGGCTCCTTTAAACACTTTAATTGCACTAAAATTACGCACTTTCCACCTTAACCTCAACAACGTCTGGGAAAAACTCGATTTTCGACCCGTACTTCATGGAAGTCAACAAGACGATTGGAAAAATAAACTGCGCGTAACCCAAAGTATTAGATGATTACGATTTGCTTCCCGAAAATTAAAATTTTTGGAAAAAATAAAACACGTGAAATATACCTGTCAAAAACCGGGAACCGCCAAAAAAACGAAATTTCCGAGGTGCAGAAAATTTTTCCATCGGCACAGCAGGAAAGTATAAACAATTCTGAATATTTTGCGCAAAAAAAAACCAAGAAAAGTACTTATATAATTATATAGATTCCAGTCATCCTGGAATTAGTACTGGAAAATCGGAAATAGGGGGACATTTTCAATATAATCCCGAGCTTTGGTATGTGAAGCGCGCAGTTTAAGAAGAGCGAGTGTAGAGTTTTCAAAAGCCAGTTAAAAGAAGTAGAGAGTTGGACGAGTTGTGGGAAAACCAAAAAAAAAGAGGAAGGAAAGTGAAATAAGAAAAGGAAGCTAGAAGTCCTTAAGGATCAAAACTGAGGAGAAGAGGAATTCCCAGAGAGGAGTTAGAAGCAGAAGAAGCCAAGGAGTTCGGAGAGGAGCTTGTGGGTACGGAACCGAGGAAAAAAAACAAAGATAAGTACTGCTGTCCTCTTTATTTACTTTTTTTCCGTTTGTAACTTGGAGTGAGCTTGCAACTTTTCCATTTTTGTTGTTGATTTGATTCAGTGCGCTGCCTCGCTTGTATTTCTTTTCCTTCTCTCGAATAAAATTTCGAAGTGTATTAAAAAGAAAAAAAAGTTTGAAGTGTATTGAATAAAATTTTATAGTGCATTGAGTAAATATTTCGAATCTAGAAAAAAACAGTGTTTCACACCTTAGGAGTCGTGGACTCCAACCGCAAAACCACGTGGCGCCCAGTGTTTTTGGCTTAACGACATCCCCCCACGATTTTCCCTAGCCGGTGCGTAAACGTGCATAGATTTATGCGTGTAACAAAGAAAATGAGATTTCGTTGAATACACTTCTAGTTTTACAGGACCTGAAAGAAGTCGTGATTGATCAAATGATTGCATCTTCAAAACAGAGCAAAATGTCAGATTTTTCCAAAAAAAACCTAATGTGTATTTTAGAACTTGTACTATGTCTTTGAAAAGCTTTTAGTTTTGTCTTTTTTGTAAAATTTTTGTAATAAACCTCTCTTGTTTTTGTTAGTTTGCTTTACTGAAATAATAACAATAATTTTCTTACATTTTTAAAGTTTTTCATTTAGTGAGTAAAGCTTTCACTTGCAGTTTATGCACATTATTGGCCATGTTAATAATTGCAGTTTTTCGATAATTGCAACAAGCCTCGGTTTTAATTGGTTGCAATTATTGAGGCAGCACTGTATTATAATATGTCAAAATATTAAAGAAATTTTTAAAAAATATGAATTTAAAATACGAAATTTTATCGTAACATACTTGCATTTCATTTAAAACTGCACTTATTCCTATTTCGTAGAAGTTTTTGCCTTACAGCTCAATTTATTGATCCTGCAAATGGTTGACACTGTTGATTACTCAAGTGAGATCAAATTCAAATTCAACTTCAAATTGTATTTATTAGTAGGGTAGGGCGGGGCTAGTTGAGCATAGGGGTAAGTTGGTCAATCGAAATATCTTCACACACTAACACATCAAATTGGGGAAAGAAGCGGTTGCGGGAGGGGAACTCATCGCGCGACCGCCAGTCACGACTTGTTGATCGAGTGAAGTACATGCACGCTTTGTTTATTTTTCGACCAAAATGGGAATATTTCTTCTGCAATAGTCAAATATTACCCGTTTTCATTCAGGTAAGTGTTAAATTTCTATAAATTTAGTATATTTTTGATATGTATAAATGATTTGAATATAATGCTATTAGTTTTTTCATAACCTCACTTTTGTTTCAAATGGTCGGGTTGGGGTTAGTTGAGCAATAGTTGCTAAAATGCTGCCAAATTCGGTATTAAAATTCCACCCTCCTGGACTGCAAATAAGATGGCCGGAAAAGAATGGCTTACGATTTTTTTGAAACGAAATCCTGAGCTATCTATTCGAAAGCCAGAACCCACCAGCCTTGGTAGGGCAACATCATTTAATGTTCAAAATGTCAAAGTTTTTTTTCGACAAATTAGCTGAAGTAATGAATATAAATATGGATTCAGTGCGTCAGATGTATGGAATGTGGATGAAACTGGGGTATCCACTGTGCTGAAGCCAAATAAAATTGTAGCTGCCATGGGTAAGTGTAACGTCGGTGCCATGACTTCTGGAGAGCGAGGGACTAATGTTACAGTAGTGACCGCTGTATCTGCTTATGGAAACACAGTACCTCCTATGTTTGTGTTTCCCAGAAAGAATTTTAAAAGCTACTTTCTTAATGATGGTCCGCCTGAATGTATAGGACCAGGAAATGCCAGTGGATGGGTTACAGATGGAGAATTCTTTCAGTTTATGCAGCACTTTATAAAACATATAAAACCGTCCAAGGAGCACCGTATCTTGCTAGTATTAGATAATCACTCCTCTCATTTAAACGTGGAGACATTAAGTTTGGCTAAAGAGAACGGGATTATAAGTTATGTTAAGTTATGTTTAAGTTATGCTTAAGATAATTATGTTGAGTTCTTGTTCATTCTATTTTTTTAAAGAAAATTACTTTTATAGTTTTACTATTGTATTAATAAAAGGCAGTAAATAAAAAGGTGATTGTCGATTAGAATTTTATTTCATGTTGTTGAACCCATGGTTTGGGTAGAATTGCTAACTGCTCAATTTGCCCCATACCTTTGCTCAACTTACCTCACCCATGGGGTATGTTGAGCACCTCTGACTTTCTTCACTTGAACAAATGTAGCTCTTAAATGCGATTTGATGGAAATAAATTACTATGGACATTTTTGGAAAGAGATAAATTACTTACCTGTCAGTATGCATAACAAGCCATTAAGACTTATCGTTGAGGAGCTATGATCAGTCAAATCAAAAATTGCTCAACTAGCCCCGCCCTACCCTACTAGTACACAAAATTAAAGAAATCTTATACCTAAGCACAGCAGATAAGGATGGTAACATGAATGAAAAAACAAATTCGGAAATATTTCGTTTAGCAAAAATTCTCACAAAAATTCTATCAACCTAAACAAATAAACTAAAGCTAGCCATGAAAAGTGTATTCAATATCTCCGAGAAACAAAATCTATATGATGTCATTAGGAGTCCACCCCACCCAAATACTTTAGAACATGTCTTCTGAAATCCTCACCCGATTCCAATTATTTATAGTATATATAGTATATAGTTTTATTTTGAAGCACTTTTGGTATCAATATCTAGTATGCGTTTGTTCGAAATTAAATGATGAGATCAGTATGGTCTTCAGCAATTCCAATTTTTTCCAGAAAATTTGTCCTCCTTAAAGTTTGTTATCTTGATTATTTCGGCTTCGATTGTAGACCTAAGTCCAACGTGAAACGAACTTTTTACATACGTGATGGTTTGACACGCATATCGTGTAATACCGGGAGAATTTTTCATGACCATAAGGAGCAAATGATCCACCATGTTTAGTTGGCGCCGGCGGGTATAAACTCTATTCAATGCTTTTATTTTTCGAGAGAATAGATTGGGAATTCAACTTTATTGGTGGATACTACTTCAGCAGAATTACTTTCAGACACGTCCTAATATTCAGATATGGATTCTTCAATATGAGAGGCGCCATTTATTTTCCCATAGAAGGTTAAGCAAGCATATTAAATCTGTAAAATAACCGGAGTTTATTTAGCCCAGTTAATGTATGGCAACTCTGTACTCTGCTGCCAAAAAAAACGCGGCCACTAGTAAATTTAAATAGCAAAATGTATGGGTTTTCATTTCTTTTACACAAAATGTGGAGAAATTACTTAAAATGACGGCTTTGTAATTTACAATTTAGCCTAGGCGATCTTCTTGTAATCTTTCAAAATTCAAGAGAATATTAAGTGGGATACTAGCCACGTAACACATGTGTATAATCTTCCTGTCCTTTGACTGTAGACTGTGTAGCTGGTAAACTAAGTGGGATAATTAATGTCTGTTACGAAGGAGAAGGAGAAACGACTCCTAATTATGAGTTGTCTTGTCTTCTTCAGTCTGAAATTTAGAGAAGAATCAGATATTCCAAAAACAAACGAATACAACACACAGAAGCATAATAGCTTTTATCAAACAGAGCGTTCTTTTTGTTGAACTCTGCACATCCTAATGAGTTTTTTACTCGAGTGACTTTTTATAAGATATGCTCCTTGAAAGTTTCAAGGATAAGGCTTTGTAAGGTGCCCTTTTAAAACTACCGGAATAAGTACAAAGTCGTATGTTGCATCCATTTCATTTAGTTACTAAATTGGCCATCCTTATAAAAAGGGTGGTTATTTCCAGAAAGAAATACTGCTGCACAAGAAATACTCGTTAAAATCCGTACACAAATGGGAAAGTCGGTGGGGTGACGTACAACTTAATGTCCTTTGGAGGCTTCTCCGAATCAGCTGCATGCGAGTCATTTACATAAATTTGTGATCCAGAGATAGACATACTCAGCAAATGGATATCCGTTTAAGAAAAATATACTATTTATTACCTAATTTCACACCATCGGCTTTTAGTGTGGTAGTACTATAATAAAATAATTTCTATTAAACGTAATTAAAAATGCTATTATGAAAATCTACACCGCCTTCTATATTCTCTATCTGAACTTCCATAAAAAATTTATACACGTAAAGGCTTATTCACACTATCCGTCAGTATGCAACAGTTCAGTTTCAGACATAAAAATTAAATTAAAAATTTAAAAAACCCCCGACACAAAAACCTAAGTTCCCTTTAAAAAGAAAAAATAATAAAAAAAACTCAATCTTAAAGTACCTAAGTA